>ML289812.1:2762-19581 GCA_005239495.1 Nicotiana undulata | reverse complement strand
TACCGAGGCCAACGGGTGCCCGTGCCCCCCGCCCCCTAGCGTAGGTCCGCCCCTGCTCACAGGCACCGCAGTCTAAAATGTGGTGAATGCACATATGCAATATTTCCCACCCTCTTCAAATTACATTAAAATTCATGTAGCTTTACCACGTAGAAAAGGCAAGATTCCTGATTTTGTCTCGGACCCAGTCTTAAAATGTGCCTAAATACCGCAGACTCACATGTTGGCTGGGCTAGCATTGTAGGACAGTACTTGTATGGGCCAAAAAACACCTAGATATAAGCAAGCCGCATCAGCATCATGGTAGCCTTCATTGGCTGCCATGTGTTAGTAGTAAGACTAGTCTCAAGGTATGCGCGATGCGCGTGTATCCTATCTCAATGAATATGATTTATTTAATAATTAAGTTAACACGGAAGAACCGTTGCGACCGGGAGGCACCCTCCGCCGCCGTTACAATGTGTATCTAATTATAAAATATAATTTTAAGTTACTAAAGATGATTATAAATGTTGATCTTGTATAACTAACTCAATCAAGAAAGAAACTGCTTCATAGAAGTTCTCAATTATCAATCAACATTTTGACTAAAAAAATTAGGTTTATAACTTTATTACTTCAATTTCACAAGTTCTCTTGCTTCCTTTTCAGTTTCAGCTAGAATATATAACAACTTGAAAATTTAAATATCGTTGAAGGATAGAACTTAAAACATATAATCACGCTACTATTAATTAATGAATTTCAAATCATCACAAAAAAAACAAAATGCAATGAAAACCAAAAAATATATTCAAAAGTGACATTAAAGCAAGTTAGTGAGAGAATTTAAAACTGAATGACTTAGAATTTGAATTGAAAATATATATTTTGTTTTGAAGCGTTATTATTCAAGTGATATTAAAGTATTCTAATACTGGCTAAGATGTGAGCTTTTCCATCTTATAAGTTGAGCTTTGGTGCCATAGAGTCCAACCGCTCTGGACTAACAAAAGATAATAAAATATAGGAAGGGTTGTAGTTAATGCTTAGTAATAAGATTTAATATTCTATATTCAGAATTAGAACTCAATAAAATAATAATGACAATATATACTAGTACTAATTAGTAATATAGTAATATGATATAATATTGTGGTGGGAGTATACACGTGATACAAAAAAAAAAATTTGAAAGATTTCTAAAATTATTATATATTTAAAATTCTAACTGATTTCTGTCGGTATTTGAAAAATAATAATAAATTTATTAATACCGACCGATTTCGGTCGGTATATGTAGTTTGATTGTCGGTCAACACATTGAACTAACCAACCATTTTTGGTTGGAAAATTTTGACTGATTTCGGTCGTAACACCTTAGCGACCATCATTTTTTTCCACTAATTAAACTTGATAGTTTTTTCTCAAATTCCGATCGATTTCGGTCGGTTTTCCTAGACAAAATTAGTCAGTTTTTTAGTAATGATGTCCAAGGTCAAGGTGGCCTTTAAGAGATGAGGGGTGCGGTCGAAGAGTAAGTGGAGACCAAGGTCGAGCATATTAGACAGAGTTATAACGACTAGTTTTAGGATAAGACATAAACAAAAATATCCTAGTGAATATTCTCTACATCTGTACTATTAGGATTTTTAGGTGTATGTTCTCTATAAATAGAAAGAGACACAATGTTAGAAAGGGGTTCATTTGTAAGAAAATACATTGACTTTATTAAGAGAATCTGGCCTTATTGCAAACATACGATAAAAATTCTTGTCTAACTTTTCCACTTGATCCAAGAACAAACTGAGTGTTCGAAGGCTCATCAATCATTCATCATGGTATATTCATAGATCTCATCCATTTTCGGGTGACTCATATGTTCTTATTTACTTAAAAGACATTCATTGCTATTTATTGTTAGTTAATGCTATCTCACTCCTTTTGAGCCATCAAATATTGTTAATGTTGTCCATGTTTATTGCCATCCGACCTAACACACGCATATTATTATATTACAAAATTAGTTATCTTGTCTTTTGGATATTAATATTAGCTAAGATTAACTCCACTTTATATAAATCTAATTGGTTGAACCCAGATCAAAATTTTGGGTCAAACAGTACTCACGGGAAGGTAGCTTGCCAAACGCAGATTTGTTTGTTTCTTCACATAGTTATATGCAGTGCCCACTATGCTTGTGAATTCGTACAATTATCAATTTTCTCGTGACAATTAGCCTCAGCTTGATGAGGCAAAGCTTATCACTACTAAACAAATATTTTCTTCCATTTAAATTTGTTTGATACAATAGGGACATTTTCATATATTTAGAAGCAATTCCAATTTTACCTTTTCATTTTACCCCAACCGAATTTGATACAAATTGTTGATGGGAGGATACTTTTATTACTCTATACTACTATTACGTTTATGTGTCGAAATTCTTTCTTTCTAGTTCTTCAATCAAAATATGTCAAGCAATTAAGGTGGAAGAAATTGAAGATTATTTCAAGTTTAATTCACTGCAACTGTGGATGAAGGAAGCATAATTTGGTCACTGTTTTTCAGGATGGAGTAACATGGCTTCAGAATTCACCAGAACAATCACCGGCGATGATCTTGGCGGATAATGGCTTCGATGTTTGGATTTCCAACATCAGGGGAACCAGATACAGCCGTCGCCATGTAACTCTTGATCCTAACAGCCCGGTATCTCCTTCGATTCTACCTCAATGAACTACTACTATACATTCTCTTAGTGCTTGCAAAACTGATAAAAAAGAATGAGAAAAAATGGACAACAAAACAAACAAAAAGAGGAAAAAGGCGTTGTTTGATTAAGTTACTAGTCCGGAATTATAATGGATGAATTATTTATGCGGTAATGAAGGGATTGTTATACATGAATTACTTACTTTAAAAGAATACATAGTTTAATCGCCACATGGCTAATGCACGTACTTTTATTCCACATTCTTCTTTTCATAAAGTAATACTGCATAGGTTCCCACATAACTTAATATTGATATTATCTGTTATCGTCAACCAGATGCTACATTAGTCATGCAGTGATTGTTTTTTTCTTATGCACTAGTCAACCAAACATCGTATTATATGCAGGATGTTAAGAAGGGATTAATTGCTCCAATACCTCAACCAAACACACCCTAAGGTTTTTTCCTTCTTGTCTACAGGACTACTGGAATTGGACATGGGATGATCTTGTCATCCATGACTTACCTACTGTCATTGATCTTGTTGTCCAACAAACTGGGCAGAAAATTCACTATATTGGCCATTCAATGGTAATAGAAGATGACACAACAGTAGTTCGATCATAGTGTCATAACTGATCTGATCTGGCTACTATATTCAATTAACAGGGAACTTTGATAGCTTTGGCATCTTTCTCAGAAGGGAGAAACCTAGACAAGGTAAAATCAGCAGCCTTGCTCAGCCCAGTTGCTTACTTGAGCCATATGACCACGGCCCTCGGTGTAGTTGCTGCTAGAGCCTTTGTTAGCGAGGTCAGTGCAAAATTTGAATTTACTTCTTTTATCTTTACATATTGCAAAGCTTAAGAGGAATTCATCCTTTAGATGTTTTGATAATCTTCACGATTCCAATGTCAACAGATCACTACAATATTTGGTCTTGCAGAATTTAATCCAAGGGGGTAAATTAACTTGATCCTTCTACAACTAATGTTCTTTGCTCTTGTTGTTCTTCCTTCTTTTTTTCTCCCATTTTATTTCCCATTTACCTCAATTGTTGACGGTTCTTGGTAGTGAGCCTGTATCCAATTTTCTCAAGGCCTTATGTGCTCAAGCTGGGGTGGACTGTTATGACTTGATTACTGCACTTACTGGTACTAATCTGTCATAAAATTAAATTTTTTCTTAATTTACTTATGGAGTAAATTGTAATGATCACTAGTGCCAAACTAAATAACTTCCCCGTATGAACATAGGGAAGAATTGCTGTGTAAATGCCACCACGGTCGAGCATTTCCTGAAGAACGAGCCCCAGTCAACATCAACTAAGAACCTCGTGCATTTATCTCAGAGTAAGTCCATCTTTTAAGTACTACAGTATATATCAATCTGGCAGTCAACTATAAACCTTAGTTCTAAACTAGTAATAAGGATCGGCACCAATATTCAACTATAATATGATAGTACCTACACTCTACGTTAACTATTGATACTGTGGAGCATCAGACTTCCCTACAGCTTGTAACTATTGTGAAATTCATGCAGCTGTTAGAGATGGTGTCTTGTCAAAATATGACTATGGGAGCAACGACTTCAATCAGGCGCACTATGGTGAAACCAAACCTCCCAAGTATAATTTGACCAACATCCCTCATGATCTACCCCTCTTTCTTAGCTATGGAGGCCAAGATGCACTGTCTGATGTTCAGGATGTTGAGACATTGCTTGATTATCTTAAGTTCCACGATGTAGACAAGCTGCATGTTCAGTATATCAAGGATTTCGCTCATGCAGACTTCATCATTGGGATCACTGCTAAGGATATCGTCTATAACCAGATTATTTCCTTTTTCAGGAATCAAGGATAAACACCCCTGCATGATTGTATTAAAAGAATCACGAAAGTGGGAAGATAACTCAAGGAATGGTGATAGTGTTTTTAGTCTTTTTTAAAATCTCAGAGGTTTTTGTGTTTGTAAATGATGCGAAGTCTAGTTTCCACCCGCAATCCCCTATTTCTGGAGGAAGATTTATACAAGACAGATCATAGTACTTTAAGCAGAAGAATTTCTATGTGAAACTCCTTGGTAGACATACGGTAAGGTACGCAAAAATATTTATAAGCGGTGTCATATTTAAATAAATAATAATAAATAAATAAGTATTATCTAATACCATTTTCCCATAAGATGAAAGCATTGGCTAAATTGTTTAATTGAATATTATTACAAAGCGAAGTGTAGGTTCAATTCTCATTAATCCCAAATTTTTAACTAAAATGGTCGTTCAAAGATGTTCAAAAATAGAATGTGACCAGTGGACCAAGAAGTACTCTTTACTAAGAATAAACGGTGTCATTATTACATATTACTTTATTTCTACAGAATATTAGTATAAATATTTAATATTTTTCCCGGAAGAAGCCGCTTCCACCTTGTGCATCCGCCCCTGCAGTAGAAAGTGCTTTGGGCTCTGAAACAAAGTCCAATTTCATGTACTTGTACGCCTAAAGAAAAAGTGTAGATTTGCCATCTATTTTGGAGTCAATTATAACTTCCTCGTGCATTCCAGTCATTTGGCCTTTGGGATGTTGAACGATCCTATACCCCTCCCACAAAATATTTTTATGTTGAAAACAATAGAAGACTTCTTCAATGATGTTTTATATGTAGGAATGTGAAACAATAGTCTGATCTTAAGTTCTATGAAATGACAATTATAATTTTTTTTACAGTGACCTTATAAGGTTTTCACAATGTCAAATGCATTGTCACAACAAGAGGGTCGTTTGCTAGTTTAAATCCCAATATTTCTTGAGAATTTTATACCAATAAATTCGATAATTGGATTCGACCCGAATGTTAATACCGGTTCAGGTCCGCGCTGTCCCGATTGCATTACGTACCACGTTACAAGCAATTTCTGGACAGACTCCCACCAATCTCCATCATAATTAAATTTGCGTCTTCGGCTGTCCTCTCTTCCGAAATTACGCAGTACATGACTTTCTTTGTCTTCTAAATTTCATCATAGTTTGTAGTGCTCTCTCCATTGGTAAGATTGCTCTTTGTTTGATCGTTTAACAAGTGATCTGCTGGCATTCCTACTTCTAAGTACCTGATTGCTGCAAATCTGTTTGTTTAGTTTGTTGTTGATTCTTTCTCAAGTTTTCCGTCCAGCCCCTGCTCGAGCTTTATTAGGATCGGATTCGGATGAACAACGCACTCAGTTTATATCGCCGACTTTAAAGGTCTGCAACCTCTTATTCACGCTTTCCAAATTTATGTAATTCAATGCAAGATATATGCACTTTACCTTGCTCATTTCGGAAAACTTGGGAGATGAAGGTGTAGTGGATAGAAGCTACATAGGAACGAGGATTGAGAATCAAAATCATTTGGAATTGTAGGTCCTGCACTGATAATTAGTGGGCAAATACAGGAAATTGGAGTTATAGTTGGTCAATTAAGTTTTATAAGTAATACGATATTTGAACCTTTATATACTAAGTGATAGGAGCTTTTTTTATTTTCCTTTACTGACGATGGTGAATAACCCCCCCAAGGTTTAGTTCAAGTGGCAAAGGTTTAGGGACTTGTGACCAGAGACGGAGCCAAGAGTTAATGGGTTTGGCCGAACCTGCATCTCCCGCTCTACCTCGGCCCCTGCTTGTGACTTAGGTCACAAATTCAAGCCGTGCGCCATGCGGACTAACCCTGATAGAAGGACGGACTCATTATCCCGGAGTTTCACTGGTTGGGATTGGTCCTGAGGACTGGACCCAGATGGATTTCAAGTTCATCAAAAAAAAATTATCACTTCCCTGTTAAAGTATCATAAGATGAAAACTTATCATTTTGGGTGGATTTCTCGCGGGTAGTAGCTCTCGGCTGTCACTCAAGGGATCTGACAAGGATTGCTGCATTAAATTGTTTTTGTAATCGTAGTTTAAACATATTTATTACATCAAGATGAAGTTTGAAGTTAGCATTCTGCAAATTCAGATTATGGTCGGTGGGGATCATAAGAGATGGTAATGGTATTGTCATGTGGAATCGAATATCTGGCCTTCTATGTTACCATACAATCTGTAAGTGCTGCCATTTAGTTCCATCAAGTTTACTTTAGGTGGTAAAGATGCCTTTATTATCATAAAGCTTATGACAAACCATTTTTCATGCAGGTTTTTTCATCTGCTCTAGTTAGGAATGGCATTGGGACAAAGCCTGTCTTTAATTTCTTCCATGGAAGTTGGAACACAAATGTTTTGTCTTTCTTCCGTTCGTTGATCAGGTAGTCCTTGCATCTGTGCCAACTAGAATTTGATTATCTCATGCTGGACTTACCTTTGCATCAAAATGGGGAAACTGAGCACTAAGCACTAATAAAACAATACGGAATGTGCATTCCTTCATAGAAATTTTCAGTGTAGAGGAGACAAACTGATAAGAATGGGCTTGAGGCCCTGCCAGTGAAGAGAATGGGAAGGAGAATTCTTCTTGTTAACTTAGATGTAAGCAATACCTATGTGATACGAAACATATAGTATAAATTTTTGCCTTTGAGTTCCAACCCCGCGCTAACCATTTGAGCTAGCATTTTTCTTTCCTCACTCTTTTGCTTGGAGAGAGAGAGAGAGAGAGAGAGCTGAAGAAGGATCTCGGTTGCAAGCTGTCTTGTGCACGTGATAGGTAGCTCAGTAACTGTACTTGAACAATGATTTTACAGGGTCTTAACAAAATTCACAAAAAATGCTATCCGTATATTTAGAAAATTGTGACCATCAAAACTCAAAACATGAAAAACTTGCCCTTTTTGTGCTGAGCAAATTGATTACTTTTCTAATTGTAGTTCCATAAGCACTTTACTGGAAAAGAAGCCTTCAATACTTACATAATATCATATTACTGAAAAGTAGACATTGAAACACTTTATAAATTAAGGTCAGATTCATCAAACAGTTAACTTTAAACATTTAGAAACAATTAAACTTCAGTCGTGCCGTTGTCTTGATGTCTCGCCTGGTCAAATTGAATCATGTAATTTGAGATAGACAATGCAAAAAGAAATTGAGAATAGCTATGAAACTAAAAGTCACCCATAACAGGAGTAGATATCAATGAAATGAAAGACATAGCAGAGGACCAAGTGGTTGGAAGAGAGGGAACGCATCTAGAGCCTGAACTTTACGAAAGAAAGTGAAAAAGAAACATTAATTCCTCCAATTTTATAGGGTGCAACAGATAATATGCTGAAATTTTTAACGTTTCCCCTTTTTTCTAATCTTATGTCAAGCTTCTTTCTTATTGTACTTACATATAGACTTGTCTGTTATTGGGGACCCATGCGTTGTATCTTTTGGTGCATAATAAGTAGCTGCTTTGTCAGGGTGCTTCATTGTTTAATCTGCTTCTATGATCCTTTTCTATTTTTGGAGCACACCTACCTAACTGTTGCCCAAATCAAAGAAATCAATGTGGCTGCATGCAGTATTGAGATTCTATGCTTAAAAAAGGTAGAGGATACAACAGCAAGAAGAAGAAATCTGTCAAGAAGCAGGAGGGAGCTTTTGAGTATTTCATCTTCAAAAAATTGTGTATGGTTGAAGCTTATATTCGACTCAGGTACCTTGCAAACAGAACAAATCTCTATTCAAGATAGTTTTCATAAATGGCACAAGATTACATCACATAATTGCCGTTATTGCGTTATGTGGTTGCATTGTATGAACTATGTTTCTCTGCATTTGTACTGAAATGATGTATATATAAATGATTTCTTATGTGTCAAATAATTCATAAAAAATTGCTCTCTCTCTTCAGGTGTCTCTCTTCCTATAAAAATTGAAAAATGATGGAAACTGGAAACTACAAAAAGAGAAAGTAAAACAAAGAAGGAAAGATCTAAAGGAATCTGGATAAAAATATTTCATGGAAATTGACTGGTATCTGTTTTTTCTGGAGAGATTCAGTTCCCCTTTTTACCGCTTTTTGACTTCTCCAGATGAGGGAAGACACTCAAAATGTTGTGGGCTCTCAAGTCTTGCCTGGTCAAGATTCCCACCACCGGAGATACCTACAAAAGGAGCACAAGTGTGATGTAAGTAATGCTTTTATCACTTACTAATGTAAAATAACTTTGCCACCATAGGACCATTTCTGTGCATCTTTATACTATGATAGGAGGGAGATATTTGCATAAGAATAATAACTGAAATTTGCTTATAATCTCACCCCTGCTGCTTGGTATTTGGGTACAATGAGCATGTGGCGGAGCCCCACCTGCCTGAAAAGAACCATTGCCTTAGCCACTGACATGCTTTCTACCACAGTATAAGGGGTTGTGTTAGTCAGGGGATGCAAATCGACATACATCTCCATTTCATCCTTTGTAACTACCACATCTTCGATCTTACCGCCCCTCTCAGCTAAATCAATCCAGGTGAATTTCTCTCTCACTTCCCACTCCTCTGTCCTCCGTCTTTCATTAAGGAACCACTTTTTCTTGAGAACCAAAAGAAGGTGAGTTCTTAGGACAAGACCGTGCAGTTCAGTTGCCCCAACTGGCAGACCCACCGGTGGCACCACTCCTTCATCGACGACAGGGAATCCGTTATATGTGGTGTTCTTCAAGACCTCTACGATACGTCCCACCTTCTCAACTCCACAAAGTGTAACTACTGGTGGCTTTACATCAGCAAGCTCACCAGCAGTGATATTTCTCATCCATGGCTCCGGGTTGGCATCCAGGAAAGGTAGACCTTTCAGTTCCAATATTATTTCATAAATACTTAGGTTAAAGCAGTCTCCTACACTTTTGGCAATTAGAAGAACCAGCATTGTTATTGGCAGAAGGAGAAGATTGTTTGTTAGCTCAAGAAATATGACGCAAAGAGAAACAGTCATTCTCATTGAACCAGCCATAAGGGAAGCTGCTCCGAGAACGGCATACAGCCCTGGATCAATTTTTGTATAAGATCCCATGGCAATGGCAAGCAAGCGACCATAAGCTGAACCCATGAGGATGATTGGAAGGAAGAGACCAGATGGCACAGCAATCCCAAAAGTAACGAGTCCCAAGATGCAATAGAGAACGAAGTAGATAATAAGAGACGTAACATGGAATTCACCGGGAGTGTTTATGGAGAAAATGTTTCGGACTGCATCATCGTTGGTTGTAAGGAGAAGAGTAGCGAGATCATTGTAATAGCCGTCTGGGCAATTGAACTGCTTGAAGTTTCCTGTACCTCCAGTGCCAGGACAAGACCCTTGAAGTGATGAATCGCAAGGCTGGCATTTGGCCAAAAAGGGAAGTCCATACATGCAAATGGAGGTGAAAAGGGAGACGCTCAGAGCGAGAAGAACCTTGTGTAGTTTTCCCTTCCTGCAAGATAAAAAAGGATCAAAGTTTGAAAGTCAGGATTTGCATCTATAGAGTTCCCTTTTTGGCAGTTAAATGTGATAAGAGGACCACCATGTTTGGATAGGAATTAGGATTCAAACTTAAAAAGATGCAAGGCAGTGGGATCAATGTCTCAAGATGATTCTAATCCAAGCGAGCTCATTTTTGTGTGGATATGCATTGCCTTTTAAATCTAGAGAACCAGCTGAATGTTTGATGATCCAGTTGGTAATGTGGAAGAGTTGGTGCTTACTCGTTGATGAGATTGTAGAGCCTCAGAACTTTGTGGAGTACATGATTGTAGAGGCTTCCCAAAAGTCCGCCTATGATTCCAATCACTACAACAGGGATGAAGTCCACAACATGGTACGTAACACTGACACCACTCACATCAAACATGATAAGCCCTCCTCTTCCAAAAAGTCCACAGTTGCCAGATTTGCAGTATTCTATGAAAGCCCTCAGTATCACCACCACAACTGCCGTGCTGAAGAAAGTTCTCCAGAGGAGTGCACTTCTCCACCATGTTGCCACTTCCTCTAAAGCAAATAGGACACCACCTACTGGAGAACGGAAAGCAGCACACACACCTGATGATGACCCACATGTGATGAGATCTCGCCTGTCCCGATCGTTGTTGAAGTAACGGAGCCAACGCCATTTGAGCCGGTAATTATCTGGACCACCTTGACCTAGTAAGGAAGCAAAGCAAGCGCCAATGTGAACCAACGGCCCTTCTTTTCCAAGGTCTAAGCTAGCAGAAACTGCTGCAATGCTTCCAATGATCTGTGAGTGAAGAGATTGAAGATTGTTTAGGTGAAAAAAGGAATTGGTAAGTATCATAATCTACTTCCGATGAACTTCACTTTCACTTTTACGATTCAATCAAAGGGAAAACAAACATGTCAAATCTCTCAAATTTAGAATCTTATACAATACAAGTGAATTTGTGACCATAATTCTTTTTTTGTTAAATTCACATTGAAACATGCGAACAATTTGTTCTTCTGGACACGACTGCCATAAAATTATGAACCTTTGCCCTTAGTTTGCGTGTCTCTACGTATGTGCTTTTAAGTATATTTATTTTGTCACTTCCATTCATTTTCATGACAGGGCAAATTCATGTTAGTCGACAAATAGCATATTCAATTGAGACATACAAGCAGAGTCTCATGGAAGCTATTGTATTTTAATGGTGGATGAGAAAACAAGTTACAGTGACAGTACCAAAGGATTGAACTACTGGAAGTTCAAGAGTAGATTAGATACCACTGATGGATCTTCCTTGCTGGATGAGTGCATTCGATAAAATTCTCTTTTTATTCTTAAACCACTTCTTATCTGATTACTGAAAGACAGAGATCACTTCCCAAATGAGATTAAATTCAATAAATATGTAGACTAAAAATGTGTTATTTGCTGCTATTCTGTCTATTTATACATCTAGTTCAACAGGATCTCAATACTATACTGATGGCATTATAATCTGCCTGCTACCTGAATTGACAGCACTGGTAAAATTGGGTGTGTGACGCACCTTAACAAAAAGTGTGGTTGCTCCGTACATGTTGGGAGTATCTACACCGTTGAGATAAGCTTTGATTTCAGGAATTCCAGGCCCTGCAGCAGTAGGTGCAAAACACACGCAAAGAAGGGCAGCTATCAAAGTGAGCACAAAATTAGCACCCGCAAAATATGCAAATCCCGCGAGGTACCTGTAACCATTGTTACAATCTCAGTTCTGAACAAATCAATAACATAATTCAAGTCACATAAGTGATCTTTGATCTTGTTCTTAGTCATTAGCTAGTGGAATCGTATTGAAGAATTATTGTAGCCTTTTTGAATTGTTGATCATAGGGAAACATCACCAACCTTCTATCCTCGATATAGTTCACAACAGCACGAAGTTTGTAGCCAGCAATGTTTTCGATTGCAAGATTGATAAGGGTGGCTGTCACTCCTGTAAGAAGCCCGACCAAAAATGCCAGTGTCCATTTCAAGAACACATACTGTAATACTTGAACTCTGGATCTCCTTCTCCAGTCATGCTTGAAGAGATCATTCTCGTTGATCCTAAAACAGACACACAATTAGGATATCCAATTTCTGTTGGCCCAAGTAAAGAAAAGCTATACTTGATCTAAAGATAAGATTATTAGTTGTTCTTACTCATAGTCCAAACTTTCAATATGGGAGACCTTAGCTCCAACCAAGGCAAATGGACTGGATGATAGTGTTCTGTTTCTCTTGAGGAGAGGCTGACGCAGTGAATTGCTCTCTGGATCTCTTTCTTCTTCATTATGTTGTCCGTCCATGTTATTAATCGCTGCTTCTTCTACTAATCGAGTTGGCTCCTCCATGCTGGATAATATGGAAAGATTGAAGAAAATTGCAGAAGCACCTCTAGTTCTACTGGTTGGTGCAGAAGAAGTAGAGAAAAGAAAGAAGATACCAAGTTGTTTTATCTGGTTATTGGGATTCAAAGGCAGAGAGAAGCAGGAATCATTTTGGTTGTTTTCATATCTAAGCTTGTCTTCTTCCTGTGGGAATATTGCACATGAGCTGATAGATTATAGACACAACTTGGTGTTTTTTAAATACCAGATAATGGTTACTCCACTTGGTTGGAACATGAAAGGTATCTTTGTATTATGTTAATTGTAGGGTGAATAATTGTCGGGTAAAAAAATTGAAGAGGGAGCTTTTGCCAGTTAGGCAGTTACTGTACATAGTCAATTTCCTAATGGGACAAAAACCAGGAGACGTGGATTTTGCTAATGCTTGATTACAAACATCCTTGCACTGGGGCCATGGACGGGAGTTAGGTATGTAATGAGAGTTGTCTGTGGTAAAGATATCTAATCACAGTCTACACCTTTTTATTCTTTACACTTACTTTGAGTTACCAGCAGGCATCACCATCCACCCGAAAGTAAAACTATATTTTACGTGAATCATACTATGACAATATTAATATTATGGTTATGTAACAGCTAGACCTACTAGTGATATTGTTCGGTTTTGATGTAAAAACATGCGGCTTTAAAACATGTTACAAGAATTTATAGCTTGTTCCTTATATATTCAAGATCTTTTTGTCTTTTGCTCCACAAATATTTAAGGTTGCGCGAGAAGCGATTCTAATAATACTATATATTACAGCCCAATAGATTAGTGATATTTCTTTTGGGGTCTAAATTCGCACGACTTTAAAATGAATCATTATGATTTAGAGCTTGTTTTTCAATATATTCAACATTTCTCTATGATGTTTTGTGGATATAAAATTTATCTAGGTTGTTACAAGTCATTATATTAATGTTGGTGTAAATGACATTGAAACTCTGAATCTGATTCGCGTGCTATATGGAAAGTGACTTGTTCATGTGTGTCTCAAGTCTCAAGGGATGAGTATATTAAACACCTATAATTCAATGTTAATTATCGATTTATCATCCTCCTTTATTTGATCTGATTGAAACGTAGTAGTAGCATGGATGATTTTCAGATGGACGGTGGAAAATCTCATATCATGAGTAGCAGTAATAAATCACTTTTGTTGTACGCTAATCAAGTTCAATGATTGACTAGAAGTTGCGAATTTAGCCACTTTTCGACTCTCAAACACTTGCATTATTATTTAAATAAAAGAAAATAAGTGGCTAAATGGTGTACACCCATGTGGCCTCGACCTTCGTAACATCAGAGCTGTCCAATTTGACAGAGAATGACCAATCAATCTCTTAGGCATTTGACATGTGAGGATTAGATCCAATCCAACGACGGAAACAAAAAATGGCCTTTCTTATTACTCAAAAGTCATTTTATCCGAAGCTCAATTCCATTATTTTATTTTCTCTCTCCAAAATATTGGTATTATATGGTACAAAAATGGCCTTTCAGATATATGAAGAGTCATTTATGCAAATTGGTATGGGATAGTATATGGGGGTGCCAATCAATTCAACAGATGATTGGAGCTCGAGAAACATCTTCCGAACTCTTTTACTTTAATCCCTTTTGATATAAGAAAAATGGATATCACTAATCCATAAAATGATTATTTTTTCCAAGGTACTCTTATTCCAATGAATGATATATGCTACTCTATTTTCTATAAAATCTCTCCTACACTAATTCTTCATTGTGTGTAATATTATTTCCTCCTGTTCAAAATAAGTGATTTTTTGGATATTTTTACACAAATTAAAAAATTCACCTTTTAGTATTAATTAGTAATAAAATTGACTATATTAACATTTACTATCTTACATAAACACTTCTAACACATACTCCAACAATATTTACTCCATGAACAATGAAAGAAAAAATAATTAATTCCTTCTTGAAATATAAAAAAAATCACTTATATATTTTGGACCACAAAAAAAAATTACTTATTTTTGACCCGGGGAGTAGTAATTAATGTTAAATGATTTTCTTCACCATAAAATGAAAAGCAAAACCAAAATCACGAGGTCACGAAATGCACGTAAAAACTCGACATTGCCAGATAGGTAGGTTATTGGATCAGACGCTACGACAAGTGGCCGCTGGATGCCTGGATCTGTTTTTAAGCATCAGGGGAGCTTTTTCTCATGAGACTCGTCGTCTCCCTCTCTATCTTTACAAAAAAGTGAGTTAATTGCCCCCACCTAAAAGTGATAAGTTAAACATTTCACTAGCTGAAAATTCATGCAACTTTTAAATTGTCTTGTTATGAACTCGAACTAAATAAATTTCGACATAATTGTTATCCTGTCAAATCTTGCCATTGCTTAGTGAGTATTCCCTCTCGTCCAAAATAAGTGTTTTTTTTTTCAGATTTTAAAAATAAATTAATTAGTTTTTTCTTACATTGCCCTTGAAATAAATAGTGTTGGAGTATGTGTTAGGAGTGTTTATGTGAAATAGTAAAGGTTAATATGGTTAATTTCATTGTTAATTAATGTTAAAAGGTGGATTTTTTAATCTGTGTGAAAACGTCCAAAAACTCACTTATTTTGGACAGGAGGGAATATTAAGTAGGAGTTTGGACATAAGAAGTGTAAAATTCTAAAAAATGGTGAAAATAATTTTCAAGTAAAAATGGTCTTTGAAATTTAGAATTATGTTTGGACATAAAATTCAGTTTGAGTAGTTTTGTGAGTGATTTGAGTGGAAATTTTGAAAAACAGCTTTTTGGAGTTTTTTAAAATTTTCAAAATGCATCTTCAAGTGAAAATTGGAAACTTTATGAAGAAATGTTGATTTAGAAAAAAAAAATGAATTTATTTTGGAAAAAAGGAAAAAAATTCATGTCCAAACGGGCTTTAAGTACTCCCTCTGTTTCAATTTAGACGAGGTAATTTGACTCGACAAGATTTGTTTCTGAAACTTGTGGTCTTTAAAACTTAAGGGGTAAAAGTTTTGTGAGACCATGATATTTGTGTGGTTATAAAATAACTTCTAATTAAGATTAAATAAAAATAGGTAAAATAAAAAGTATAAAGTTAAATTACATTTAATTGTAAAAATATAACATTTTTTTTGGAACAGACTAATAAGAAAAGTTTTACGTCTTAATTGAAACAGAGAACGTATTAACTATGTGATTGGCAAGAAAGAACAAAAATGTCATAGCGTAACTCATAGAGAATTAGAAGTTCATTTTCTCACTGCTTTTCGTGTTTCTTCTCCTTTACATTGTGTGTTTTTAAGGGGTTCAACTGACACCTCTTCCTCAAAAATATATTTTATGTATTTTTTAGTCTTCATCATTTACTCCCCTTTATTTTAGTAGGCAAAGGAAAAGGCATATCAACACTGCCTTTAATTTCTTCGTAAATTTATTTCTTTATATATATCCTTCTTAAAGTATGAATTTTAAGAAAGCAATTATACCTTACTTTATCTTGGTTGGTCATCTTCTTCTATCGTCCTGATTAACAAAGTTCAGTGTAACCAAAGTCTTGTTCATAGCTGTTTGCACAGTACCAAAAGCTTTTACACGATCGGGACCACACATTAATAACATCTACTACTATGTTCTGGACTAGTAGTGGCGTTCGAACAGTATAATTTTTCAAAAAAGGCAATATTTATTGAAAATAAAATAAAACCTTTTAATCCAAAACCAAGAGTCCAAGACCCGAATTTTTGTTTAAAGAAGAAAGAAGTGGGTCCCATTGGTGACTTGTAAGCTGCGATTTTGCAATAATTGGGATATTGAACAATATCGAGTCGCCAATTATTGATTATTGAGACATTTTCGTTCTTATACCGTATAAGAAACTATATTACTAAATATGTTAATGATTTAAAAATTACCCGCCCTGTTAATATTTTTTTACAAAACAGATACAATGCATTAAATACAGAATCTTAGTAGATATAATCTTCCTATTTAGGCGCTAAAATTAAGGAAGTAAATATTCTTTCAGATACTTTATTAAATAAGGAATCATTGTAGTATTAAAATTCCTTATTTAGGTGCGCTAATATTGGGGAATTAAAGATTCTTTCAGAAATTTTCAAACGCAAATCACGCTGTATTAATTTTCGTCTCTTTCTATTCAACATACCCAGTTTGTAGATATTTTATAGATAAATTGTAGATTATTTATATTTTGATTGTAGATGCTTTGTTTTTTGTTTTCACAAATTAAAAATGACTAAAACTTCTACAAATCTTCTGCAAAAAAACGCAATTATGTCAAAATTCCCAATTAAACTAC
>ML289806.1:65230-81596 GCA_005239495.1 Nicotiana undulata | reverse complement strand
ACAATATCTAGGCATAATTAACTTAAGTATATCAATAATAACTCAATAACACCATCTCATAGCTTAAATACACAGTTCCTACCATTCTTTCAAAATTTCAAAAATTCGACCCCGGGCCCACGTGGTCTAAACTCGAGGTTCGGACCAAAACCGGTTCACCCATTACCCCACGAGTTAAAATATATGATTTGTTTCAAGATCCGACCCCAAATTGAGGTTGAATCACCCAATTTTCCCAAAAACCTAATTCTACCCAAAACCCCTAATTTCTACTTGATTTTATGATTTTTGGCCTAGGTTTCTAATGATTATGAAAGGAAAGTGGAAGAAATAGAAGTTGAAATCACTTACCCAAAGGTTTATTGAAGGGTCCTAGCTTGGGGGTCGACAATGGAGGTTGGAGGAGAAGGAGAAGGCTGAAAATATCAAAATCCCGTATGGAGTGTTCTGTTTTGATTAAAGATATAGCTGGGCAATTTTGTTCATCGCGATCGCGGAGCTGGAGTTGCGATCGCGGAGGGTTTGTTTCTAAAGCACTACAATCGCGACTGGAATGATGCGATCGCGAAGAAGGACCTGGAATTCCCCCACACTGCGATCGCACGGACCAAGGACCCCACGCTACGCGATCGCGGACTGGACCTTGCGATCGCGAAGAGTACTTGGCCAGCCCCCTACCCAGCTCTAACAATACAGTGCGATCGCGGACACACTATTGCGACCGCAAAAGGCTACTGGTCCCCCACCTCTCCTATCTCTATGTGATTGGGACATTACTTATGCGATCGCATAGAGTATTTCACCAGACACCAGAAACTGAAGAAAAAACAGATTTTTCTAACATACTTACACCCCGTTAGCTACCCGAAACTCACCCGAGCCCTCGGGTCTCAAAACCAAAATCACTCACAACTCCCAAAACATCCTACGGACTTATTCAAGCTTTTAAATCACCAAAATATCATCAAAAACACGGAATTAAACCTCAAAACTCTTAGAAATTTCTTAAAACTTCATAAAGCTTAACTTATCCGATTTCAATCCGAATCACGTCATTTCAAGTCCGTTTTACACCAAATTTCACAGATAAGTCACATAACATATAATAAACCTGTTCGGGTTTGAAACCATAATACGGACCCGGTAACACGATTTCACATAATAATTCATTTTCAAAATCCTTTATTATTTTCACAAAACAATTTTCTTTAAAAATTCATTTCTGGGGCTTGGGACCTCGGAATTCGCTTCCGGGCATACGCCCCAGTCCCATATTTTCCTACGGACCCTCCGGGACCGTCACATCACGGGTCCGGGTCCGTTTACCAAAAATGGTTACCAAAGTCAACTTTATTCAATTATTCAATTCAAAGTTCCATTTTTTTATCAAATTTTCACATAAAAGCTTCCCGGCTACATGCCCGGGATGCGCACGCATATCGAGGTAAGTTTAATGGAGGCTTTTGGGGCCTCGAAACACAGATTTAGCTAGAATTACTTAGGATGACCTTTTGGGTCATCACAAAGGAAAGTCACCATCAATACTCGAAACCCAAATGAAGGGAAACTAGGCCCTAATTGGGAAGGATCGTACCGTGTCCTCGGAGTCGTAGGAAAAGGATCCTACAAACTTGGCACAATGGAAGGCGAGCAACTACCAAGCAATTGGAATATATCGTTACTCAAACGTTATTATTGTTGAGGTATGACCTTTTTCCCTTTTCATTTTATACCAACTCCTTACAGGTGTTCGATGGGAGATATCGAAGCACCCTTCAACTTGAAAACCTTGGGTTTTAAAGCATGTGTCGCACTCGTTTTCCCTTAGATCGGGTTTTATCTCAAATGGGTTTTACCGGCAAGGTTTTTAACGAGGCAACATCTATATGCTACCTAAGGAAAACTCAACAAGTATTCAAGGCTTCTTTTCAATCAACCTCGAATACTGGGGGCATCACCCTTGGAGGTTACATTTTCGAAGAAAACAAGTCATGCCAAGGAGGACCTCGATAGGAGAATGTTGTAATGAGCCAAACGGTCAGATGAGTCGTGTCCATATAGAACAGTCGAGCCCCCGATGGAAAAAACATGTACGCATGTATCGATTACTCAAAGAAGCATTATTATTATATCAAAACACGTTGTGCCTCAAAGAAGTCTACTATTTTCACATTTAACGGCTCAAGGGCCAAATATACTCGAATACTCGGGGACTGTCATCGACAGTCAATATATCGAGCCATCAAAAACTCGAGCCTCTAAGACCTCAATGAGGCAAACTGGAACTCATAAGACCTCAATGAGGCAAACTCGAACTCATAAGACCTCAATGAGGCAAACTCGAACTTATAAGACCTCAATGAGGCATACACGAACTTATAAGACCATAAAAAAGGCATCCCCTCGATATTAAGGCCAAGGCCATATGACTCGGGGACTAAAGGCTACGGCCATATAAAATACTACAGTCATATAAAAAGGATGCGGCTTGGAGACGTCTGACTTCCACCATAAAACTAAAGGCCGTCAAATACTTCAAAAAAACTGGTTAAATTAGGCTACCCTCGGAAAAATCAAAGGGGCTTCGATAAAATCAGCCCCGAATAATGTAAAGGCTTCGAAAATATCAGCCTTCGAGGAAACCCCAAGAGGTACTCGACTGTCATTTCACATCGACTTACAAATGAGTTTCCAAACAATCGAACCGTTGAAAATACGAAAATATATAAAAACATGCCAAGGCATAATAAAATTTTTACAAGTCTTTAGCCAGAAAGGGGGGAAATTGTAGCCATCTTAGAGGTCGAATTGACCCAATCTAAAAAGAGCCTAAGGCCGATTTGAAAGAGCCTAAGGGCCAACCTAAAGAGCCTAAGGTCCAATCTAAAGAGACTAAGGGCCAACTTAAAAGAGCCTAAGGGCCAACCTAAAGAGCCTAAGGGCCAATCTAAAGAAACTAAGGGCCAACTTAAAAGAGCCTAAGGGCCAACCTAAAGAGCCTAAGGGTCAATATAAAGAGCCTAAGGGCCAACTTAAAAGAGCCTAAGGGCCAACCTAAAAGAGCCTAAGGGCCGATACCTAAAGAACTTAAAGGCCGAAGCACACCATGCTCGAGACCTTACCCAGTTCGGACTCGAAAGCCTTGAGTTAAAGCTTAGCTCGAAGATCTAACCTTAAGTGGTCATCTACTATCGATCATTGATCAAAGCACAAAAACCTAAGGGTTTTATATTCTAAGTCCAATACATCGGATTGATCGTCAACAACATCAAATCTCAAAGGTGAAGGAAAGACATGAATTAACGCAAAACGAAGATGAAACAAAAGATTCTTTAATATTCAAATGGTGTTCACAAAATTATATTTACAAAGCTCCCACACGGAGCCTTTCACTCGATTGGAGATAGTTCCCTCAGGAGTTGCATCTTCGATGGCTTGACCTTCGGCACCCTATTCATCGGTGGCCTCTTCCTCCTCAGGGACTTCGTCTTCGTCCCTCTCACTCTCGGAGCCGCTGGCAGGATCCTCATCGGAAGTGAGGAATGCCTCTACCTCTTCTTTCAGGGCCTTCACCTTCTTGATCTCACAGAAAGATGAAAGCCTTCGACTCTCACTCCTCGAGGGTTTGCCTTCGAGAATCCAGTCGAGCTTGATTGAGGGACCGTGCTAACTTGAGCTCGGCCGCATCAGCTTCCTTCTTAGCCCGAGCATTGGTAGCAGCAGCATCGGTCCGATATGTAGACATGATTGCCTAAACTTTGGACAAGTCTTTGGATAATTCTGCGGCAGACTCAGTATGAAGGTCCTTATATTTATGGCTTTCTTCCTTTTCACCCTGAAGTTGGTGCTCAGCCGAGGTCAGCTTCTCTCGAAGAGTATCCTTCTCGGAGGCCATATCATCCATGTGCTGCTTCAACCCGAGGATCTCAGTATCTTTGACCCTAAGCTCCTCTCGAAGCTGCCCCACCAGGTTATCCTTCTGCTTGAGCTACAAGAATCGAGTCGATACATTAAACACTAAAATGAGTAAGCATAAAATAAGCCCACAAAGTCTATATTACCTGCTCAACAAAATCGGCCAGCTCTCGGCTTCTCCAAACTTGCTCGAAGGTCATTAAGTTCCCCCTCTCTTTTGGCATAAAGGGCTTTGAGCTCATTCGACTCTGACATGAGCTTCCTAAACTCATCCTCACAATGAGCCAGCTCAGCTCGTGATTGGAAAACGCTTGGTCGAAAGCATCACGGCCTGAAACACAAAGGAAGAAAGTCAGAAAATTAAGAATCAAAACTCAAAATACAGTTGTTAAGTCAAAGATTACCTGTTTTCGAAGCTTCTCAGCTTCTTCGAAAATGAATGAGGCGTCAAGATCGGGGCCTTCCTCAACCTCGGTGAAGCATTCTTCAAATTTATCATTCTCTACGTGGGATGCCCCCACGTCGGGAGTCTCCATATCTTGGGCATCCTGTATTTGCCCTGGAGAAAATGAAGGTCCTGGTGGAGATTCATCTACGTTAATGACTTCGAGTGGCTCAATCGGGGCCTTCTCTCGCCTTCAGGGAGCTTCAGGGTTGGGTTCTCCGAGTTCATAGACCAAGTGCCTTTCGACACAAGGCGTATTTTGGTCGTTAGTCAATTCGGGGACCTTGCTTGAACCCCTCTCGAGAATCTCCTAAACTCGAGATTGGACCGCATCGGCAGTCTTTGGTTCAGTAGGCTTTGGCTCGGCAGCCTTTGAAGCATCAGTGCTTCCTCTTCCTTTGATCACTAACGGACAGTGATCATCCTCTTCGTCCTCAACACGAAGACTCTCGACCGCTTCCGGAGATAAGGCCACCGTATCGATCTTAGATTTCTGAGCTTTGGTTTTC
This sequence comes from Nicotiana undulata, assembly GCA_005239495.1. Taxonomy (NCBI): domain Eukaryota; kingdom Viridiplantae; phylum Streptophyta; class Magnoliopsida; order Solanales; family Solanaceae; genus Nicotiana; species Nicotiana undulata. Next base: position 76,727 of record ML289806.1, on the reverse strand, counting down.
TTGGGCTTCGTGGACTCAGCCGGTCTTTCTCTTCTTATCCTTGGCAGGTTTTTGGGTCTCTACCTCACCAGGTGGGGGAGGCCTTATTGAAATAGCGTCTCCGAGGCCTACATAAGGGAAAACGTTAAGTGTGCTATCGAGAGATATTTCACTAAGGGATTCAAATACGTCGATGATAAAAGCTCACCATGGTTTTTTGCCTCCCATTGGCCTTTGGCCAAGTCGCGCCAGACGCGCTCAGCATATCTGGAGGTGGAAGCTAGTTGCCGAACCCAGCCAGTGGTGAAGCTAGAAATATTTTCAAGGGTGTTTAAACTTGAAAGAAGTAAAAAACGATTCCGAACAAAGGGTGTTCAATATATGTTTTATACATCTAAAATCAATATTTTACTTATATACACGGTGTAATTATTCGAAAAGTTTTTGTGAAGGGTAGTCAGTTGACCACCCTTTGCATAAGGTGGCTTTGCCTCTGAACCCAGCCCGGGAGGTCCTTAACTGCACCGAGGTACCACTCGTCAGTTGCATCATCAGAAGGGAGTTAGTCCGAAAAAAGGGAAAAAATGATAAATGAAACATACTCGACGAATCCATACTTACGCTTCATATTCCATTCCTCGGGGAATGGCATCTTTTCAGTAGGAATCATGTCGGAGGTCCTGACTCGAACGAAGCGGCTCATCCACCCTCGATCTTTATCTTCATCTATGCTAGTGAAGAAAGACTTCGTAGATCGACGTTGTAATTTTATCAGGCCATCTCGATAGAGACGAGGGCTATATCGTCTAATTAGATGGTCGAGGGTAAAAGGAATCCCCTCGACCTGATTAGAAAAATACCTAATAAGATAAACAATTCGCCAAAATAAAGGATATATTTGGTCGAGCGTCACCTGATATGTTCAACAAAAGTCGAGGATCACTGGATCTAGCGGGGGCAAAGAAGGTTCTACGGGACCTAAGGTAAATGGGTACGTATATACACTCAGGTAACCTGCTTTGTAAGTGGTTATATCCTCTTCGGGTGAAGGGATCTCCACTTGTAATGCATCCCCCTAATGGAAACCCGCCTTCACTTGTTGGGGTTTGGTTATTAGGCTGATGTACCGAGACATGGGTTCACATCGTCCCACAACCGAGGAAGGTTTTTCGACCTTGAAATCGAAAGACGTTTCACAAGGCCCGGGGGTACACTCCTCAATGCAAGGAGGTACCACCATTTTGCTCTTAGACGAGCGTGATTACGAAGGGGCGTTTTCTTTTTGGGGAACTGTCTTTGAAGTTTTTTCCATGTTTATTGAGAAATTTCAGAAGAAGAAGAAGAAGAAGAAGAAGAAGAAATTGGTTAAGAAGGAGAAGAAATTAGTTAAGAGATGAACATAGGGAGGGGTTAAGTGTAGAAAAGAGTTAATGAAGATTTGAAGATGTTGTAGAAAGTAAAAGTATGCAGAGTGAAAGATTGGAGTATTTATAGGGGCCATCTAAGTGTGTTGGAGAAGCTGAAAGGACGGCCAATAGCCGTTATCGATTTATGGTTTTTGGGAACTGTGCAGACGTGACCTCTGCATGACCTTTCCGTCACACCAATCGCTGACCTCACGTGACTGACATCATGATTGGGATATCGAAGGGTCAAAAATTCAAATCGTTTCTTATCATTTCATTCTAAGAAACGGGGGGACTATCTGTATACAGTCAAAATCGGAGAGCCCAATTTCGAAGTTTTAATAGTACCCCAAGCCCGAGCTCGGGGGACTCGAAGTAAAGGCTCAGGTCTGATCTCAAAATGCATACCTCGAGAGAGCATATCGAATTCCCAACACAGCCTACCTCGAGCAGTGCAAAATCGATGACAGTAAGAAAAAGCGGGCATTCTCAAGGGCATATGGGTCAAGGCTAAACTCTCAGGATTGGTTCGTACAAATCCGTACTAGGAAGTTATACAGTTGTACCAATAGCATTTTTTAATGTAAATAGAAATGTATTTTCCCTTCGTATATAAAGGGGACCCCAATCATTTGTAAAGATCATCATTCACTTCAATAGAACATTCTACTTTGTTATTCTTTCTTTGTGTGCTCAAGATTACTCTTCAACTTTATTGTTCTTCATTTACTGTTCATACTTTATTGCTACTAACTGGCCTCGAGACCCCGAGGCTATCGAGCTCGAGGCCCTCATTTCTTTGACAACGGTGGTTTGGTTATCATATTTTTCTTACTTACGCCTAATATTTCTTGCTTATTTACTAGTATTGAAATAAATCACATATTGTTAGAACCACAAATCAAATATAATTGTTAAAACCATTTTCGAGGTAAACGCCAAGCTTATAAGATCCCTTTCCGACGATGTCGAGTACTTGGTAGGGTCCTTCCTAATTTGGGTCGAGCTTCCCTTCATTAGGATCTCGAGTGTTGATGGTGACTTTCCTTAGGACTAATTCCCCGACTTCGAAGTGGCGAATGTTGGTTCTCCTATTGTAGTATCTCTCAATTCGTTGCTTTTGTGCAGCCACTCGAACGAGTGCGGCTTCTCATTTTTCATGCAATAATTCGAGGCTAGTATTCATAGCCTCATGATTTGATTCTTCTGTTGTATGTCAAAATCTAGCATTGGGTTCCCCGACTTCTACTGGAATCAAGTCTTCGAAGCCATATACTAAGGAGAACGGGGTTTCCCCCATACTGAACTTCGATGTTGTTCGATATACCCAAAGGACTTCGGGTAGAATTTCTCCCCATTTCCCATTAGCGTCGTTCAACCTTTTCTTTAGGTTTTGAATGATGGTATTGTTAGTCAATTCGTCATGTCCATTCCCACTAGGATGATACAAATACGATAATATCCTTTTTATTTTATGATCTTTGAAGAACTTCGTCACTTTGTTGCTGACAAATTATTTTCCATTGTCGCACACTATCTCGGCGGGTATCCCGGATCGGCACAAGATGTGACCCCAGATGAAGTCTATAACTTCTTTCTATCTGAGTTTGTCGAAAGCCTGTGCTTCAACCCATTTAGAGAAATAGTCAGTCATAAATACAATGAACTTAGATTTACCTGGGGCCGATAGCAGAGGGCTGACGATATCCATCCCCCATTTCATGAATGTCCATGGGGATAGGACCGAATGAATTTGTTCTCCGGGCTGGTGGATCATCGGTGCAAACCTTTGACATTTATCACATTTTCGAACAAACTCCTTAGTGTATTTTTTCATGCTATCCCAGTAGTATCCTGCTCTAATGATTTTGTGAATCAGTGATTCAGCACTAGAGTGGTTTCCATAAGTACCTTCATGGACCTCTTGTAGAACATAATCGGTGTCACTTGGTCCCAAACATATTGCTAATGGTCCGTCGAATGTCCTTCTGTATAATATCCCGTCTTTAGCCAATGTGAATCAAGCAGCTTTGGTTTGTTGGGCCCTCGACTGTTTAGGGTCCGATGGGAGCTTTCCGTTTTTCAAGTATTCAATATATTTATTCCTCCAATCCCAGGTTAAGCTTGTAGATTTTATCTCGGCGTGACCTTCTTTGATTACGGATCTCGATAGTTGAACGAGAGTCCCCGAGTTGATTTAGTCCTCCTTGACTGATGACCCCAAATTTGCAACCACATCAGCATCATTGTTTTGTTCTTGAGGTACGTGTCGTAAGGTCCATTCCTTAACACGGTGCAAATTTACCTGCAGCTTGTCCAAATACCTTTGCATTCTATCCTCTCGAGCTTTGAAGGTTTTGTTTACTTAGTTCACCACCAGCAAAGAGTCACACTTGGCTTCAATGACTTCCGCTCCCAAGCTTTTAGCTAGTTCGAGACCTGCAATCATGGCCTCATACTCGGCTTCATTGTTAGTCAACTTAGAAGTTTTGATGGATTGCCTAATAGTGTCACTCGTGGGCGGTTTCAAAATGATGCCTAGCCCGAACCCCTTCACATTCGAAGTGCCGTCTGTGAAAAGGGTCCACACCCCCGATGATGTGCCTGATTTTAAGAAGAGTTCCTTTTCAACTTCAGGTACGAGGGTTGGTGTGAAATCGGCCATGAAATCCGCTAAAATTTAAGATTTGATGGTCGTTCGGGATTGATATTCGATATCGTACCCACCGAGTTCGACGGCCCATTTGGCCAATCGGCCTGATAGTTCGGGCTTGTGCAAAACATTACAAAGCGGGTAAGTGGTTAATACACATATGGGGTGAAATTTAAAGTATGGTGATGTTTTATACGTCAATACCACACAAGAGAGGGGTGATTTGTGTGGTGTCCAATTTTCGAGTGCAGTCTCTATAGAAGAACATGGTTCTTCTATGTGTTCCAACTCGTACTGTTACGGAATAATAAATACAGAAAAGTAAAGAACATAGAGATTTTTACGTGGAAAACACCTGGCTCAAAGGGTGAAAAAACCACGACCTACTACTCAGTAGGATTTTCCCAAACTCTTCACTACAACTCTGAGCCAAACAGCATTTACAAAATAAACTCTTTTGTAAACCTAAGGACTAACTCTAATCCCTTTGTAGCAAACTAGCCTCTAGCTAATTGCGACAAACTTCAAGTTAACTTTAACTTTATCAATGTGTACCTATTACAATTGCTTCTAATAAAGCTGAAAGATACAATATTTAATCACCTACTACAAACCAACTAGACTCAAAATATAACAAATTGAACTGGTTCAAGTAGCTTTTGTGTCGCACAAGGATTTTGCTTGCAAAATTGCTTTGGTAATTTTGCTTTTAATTATTGTTTCACTTCTGTCTTTGTGCGATCAATTCTTCAGCAGGAATGCTTCAACAATTTATAAAATCAGTAGTTGAGATGTTGTTGTTTAGTTCTAGTGCAACTCTTCCTTGGTGGAAGAGTTTGTGTTCATCCCAACTTCCTCGATTGTTTCTTTCCTTGCTGAATTCGAACTCTGTCTTCTTATCACTTTGCAACTTTTTCTCTTTAAGAGACAACCTCTTAGTTCATAGATAATTCACAGATCATGTTTATCTCCTGTGCATGTACGCTTCTTGTGCCAATGGGTCTGTTTGATAATGTTTTCCCTGATGGACCTGGTTCAACTGGGTAGGCATTTGTCAATCTTCAAAACCATGTTGTGACTTGCTTCAACAAATTCCCCATTTTTGATGATGACAAACTTTGTGCTAAACCCTATACATACTTCAGTCCAACATAGACACTTTGTAAAGTTTTTAAACATTTATCATAGAGAGACCAGGTTCATTAGGTTATAAAATATCACAAAAAAATCTTTGAAGCACATATCTTTCCCCTTTTGGCATCATCGAAAAGTTGCAAAATGATAAACTCACCAGAGTTATTAACAATTACTTATGGCCATTGAGGCAACTGCAGGTGCAAAGCATGATTAATCATCAAAAGAAACTAATCAAATGTAAGCTATTTAAGAAACTGGGAAAAAATCAATAGCCAAAAATCAAATTCATTGATTAGATCATAGATCAAGCACCATACACAAAATGAATTAAAGACAATCGCAACCATGAGCAAAAAAAACATAACAAGATAAAATCCCAAACTGGGCATTGAAAAGGTTTTGGTGGCACTGGACTCCTAAGGCTGGGAAGGGGAAGATGAGGTTGTGGTATTGGATTGAATAAGGGAGAGCATTTTTTGAAGAACACCTTCATTCTTCTCCTTCTCTTTGGCTAATTCAGTTCTGAGAGCATCCCGCTCAGCTTCAACCTCAATAAGGCAAGATTTTAATCGAAGGATCTCTGTATCCTTTATCTCACCTTCCTGCACAAGTGACCTGACCTTGCTGTTAACAGGCATTTTCCTAGATGAACCAGGTTCATCCTCAGGAACATTTACAATGTAGTCACAGGTCAGCAGTGTATTCTTCCCAAAATAGTCCTTAGCAGTAGCCATTCACAACTTTGTCCAAGAGCTGGATGATGAAAGCAGACCAATTGATCTGCTTACCCATGTACAAGCATTCCATAAGCGTGAGGTCCATATAGCTAGCAATGTGCCTTCGTTCTTTTCTTGGAAGAAGAAACTTGATCACAAACTCAAAGAATAGTTCGTGCTGAGATCGCATCTTGCTCTTGAAAATTGCCATGGGCTCAGGTTCTTGATCATTCTCATAGAAAAACCTGGTGATGTTGAGAGCTAAGGACATACCATCCAGATTAGGCCATCTTTGCCTTGTATAGTCATCATAACCCTTAGCAGGGATATTCAGTATCTCCCCCAACTCCTTTGCATCAAAATAGATTTCAACTCCTTGAACCCTTGTAGTTACCCTGCCATCCTTGACAACTGCGTTGGCCATAAATTCAACCAACTCATTTCTAGCCAGCCTTCCTTCCAGGTGAAGAACCATGTCCTTCCACCCTTGCACGTCTAGGGTATCCATCAGGAAAATCATTCCTGATTCCTCAAGGTCTCTAACCAGCTTTCCCTTTAAGATAGTACGCTTGCCAAACATGGTGAGCTTGTCAGTCTCTTCACCAGACTCTTCCTCTTCTCCTCCACTCCATTCCTCATCATCAGTAATCTTAACTTTCCTTGACTCAGATCTGGTCCTCTTTGCAATGGTTGAGGGTGTGGCAGACACAGAAGCTGACTTCTTGGAAGAAGCCTTAGCTTTCTTGGGTTTAGGTGTCTCAACCACAACTGGAGAAGGCTTCTCCTCATGATGGACCAGGTCCATCGCATCATCATCAATAGTAACTGCCTCAATAGGCTCTCCTACTTTTTCCTTTCCCTTGGAAGCCTTCTTCTTTTTGCTCTCTCTCAGAGCTCTTTCTAATTCTTCCTCTCCTTGCCTGACAGCACTTCTTGTAGCTCGAATCTTTGGGGCAGGAGCATCAGCAGATAATGAATCTTTCCTCTTCTTTGGTGGAACTGGGGTATTAGCCTTCTTGGACTTAGGAGTTCTTTTCTTTTTGGGATTATAGGACTCCCCCAACTTCCTCAGCATCTCAGCCAACGTCTCCTCAATAGATGAACCAGGTTCATCTACTGATTGTTGTAGGCTCTCCAGGCCTGTTGCTGCTTCCCCATAAATGCTTCCCCCTAAAGTTGTGACTCCTTATTCATTAATCACAGGAGCGGGGCCACAATAGCCAGAGTGGCACCGTCCTTCCCAGATCCCCTTACTGAGCTCCCTTCTCCCCCTCTCTCAAGTTTTATATTTTTACCAAGTTTTCTCTGCCTATCTGGCACCTCTACATCCACAATCGACCCAACCAAAACAAATATTTTCTTAGCCATACCAGTTGTAGACCCAATCTCAAGATTTCCCTGTTCAGTGTCAGATGAACCTGGTGCTTCATCCTCATTAGCGGATTTGAATGATTCACTGGAGGATTCAGAATCTTGGACCTTGATAGCTTGAAGTATTTCTTCCAAGAATTTGGCACGAGAAACAGAAGCAACTGATTTCCTGGCCAAAACTTTCACTCTACGTGCCCTTGGGGCTGGAGTAGGGTTAGGTGTAGGTTCAGGAGTAGGTTCAAGAACTGGAGGGTTTTGGGGGGTTGAAGATCTGGCTGGAGAATGTGAACTGTATACTGATGGAGAATTAGAACTAGAATCACGGTCCTCATAATCATGGGTGGAGAAGGAAGATGAAACAGCTGGTTGTGAAGACATTTTTATGAAGAATTTGGAAGATAAGAAAGTCGATCATTTTTGGTTTGAGAGGAATGAAGAACTAGGTTTGACGGTTATGCTTTTGAATAGGGGTGGTAATGATGGCCTTTTAAAGATGTGGTCATTAATTTTACAACGGGCAGATGTATTAGTCAAGTGGGAGTCTAATCGTTGTAGGAGTGTCATTGATTAGACAGTTAGGAATCCCTAAATCTAGGCTAATTAAGATACGATGGGACTTCTTGAAACTGGTTCATTTTAGGATAAGTACAGAGAATTAGAAATGAACCAAATATAGATAGAGTCCTGCTCATGTGTGACTGTAATCAATTCAAGAAGTGTATGGAGATGAGCACGTACCTTGTCAGTCAGATGAACCAGCAGCGATGAACCAGGTTTATCGTGTTATAGTCTTTAATATCCCTCAATTTACAAAGATAGAAAAAAATCATTATCAACCAGGGAATCATATTAATACATGGCAAGAGAGTATGGCAGTAAAGTCATGATACTTAGCAATGATTAGTTTGGTTAATTATCTATTTTAGTGTTTCTAGCCAAAAAAAAATTCAATTTTTCATTTTTGTTTTTCAATTAGGTGATCTTAATCATCCCTAATTTAATTCGGTTTCTCTCAAAATGCTCCTTACTCAGTGCTTTAGTAAAGATATCTGCAATTTTCTTATCAGTAGCACAAATTCAATTGAGATCATTCCTTTTTCATAGTTATCCCTTGGGAAATGGTGTCTAACATCTATGTGCTTAGTTCTTTTATGATGAGCCGGGTTCTTTGTCATACTAATTGCACTAGTGTTGTCACAGAAAATAGGAATGCATCCAACCTCTATACCAAAGTCCATGAGTTGTTGCTTTATCCATAGCAACTAAGCACAGCATGAGGCTGCAGCCACAAATTCAGCCTCAGCAGTAGACAAGGCTACTAAATTTTATTTCTTGGTGTCCCAAGACACAAGGCAAGAGCCCAAAAAGTGAGCCATGCCTGAAGTACTTTTCCTGTCAACCAAGAAACCTGCATAATCTGCATCAGCGTATCCTACAAGGTCGAAATTACTACCTTTAGGATACCAAAGGCATAAATTAGTAGTGCCTTTCAGATATCTCATAATTCTCTTCACTGCAGTTAGATGGGACTCCTTTGGATTTGCCTGAAACCTAGCACACAGTCCTACACTGAACACAATATCAGGTCTACTGGCAGTGAGATGTAATAAAGACCCAATCATCCCTCTGTATAGCTTCTGATCAACGGATGAACCAGGTTCATCCACATCTAATTTTGTAGTTGTGGCTATAGGGGTGTCAATTTCTTTTGAGTCTTCCATTTTAAATCTTTTGAGCAATTCATTCACATATATTTGTTGATGGATCATTGTTCCATTTGAGTTTTGCTTGATTTGCAGGCCTAAGAAGAAGTTTAGCTCACCCATCATACTCATCTCAAACTCACTCCCCATAAGTTTAGCAAATTCCTTACTCAATTTTTCAGAGGTCGCACCAAATATGATATCATCCACATATATTTGCACAACCAGGAGATCCTTAACTTTTTCCTTTAAGAACAAGGTACTGTCAATTTTACCTCGTTTATATCCATGTTCTAGCAGGAATTTTGATGGTCGTTCATACCATGCTCTTGGTGCTTGTTTGAGCCCATACAAATCCTTGTCAAGTTTGTATACATGGTCATGTGTCTCCTTGCTTTCAAAATCTGGAGGTTGTTTTACAAATACTTCTTCCTTTAGATAACCATTGAGAAAAGCACTCTTTACATCCATCTGATGGAGAGTGAATTCCATGTGTGCAGCAAATGTTATAAGAAGTCCGATTGCCTCCAATCTTTCCACAGGAGAAAAGGTCTCATCATAGTCAATTCCCTCTTCCTGACTATATCCTTGGACAACCAGTCTGGCCTTGTTTCTTGTAACAGTTCCATCCTCATCGAGTTTGTTCCGAAGACCCACTTGGTTCCAATTACTGATATGTCTAGTGGTCTGGGTACCAAGTGCCATACTTGAATTCTTTCAAATTGATTCAGCTCTTCTTGCATGGCATTTACCCAGACAACATCCTGTAGGGCTTCACCAATGTTCTTTGGTTCAATCAAGGATAGAAAGGCATCAAAAGCACACAGATTTTTCAAAGAGGATCTTGTTTTGATTCCAGATGTCAAATCCGTTATGATGTTCTTAAGAGGGTGAGAACTATGATATCTGTGTGATTTGAGCACCAATTGTTCACTTCTAGATGATCCCATGATGTCTTGTTGTTGTGGAACAGGATCAGGGCCAAGGTCCAGAGTACTTTGCTGTTGAGTTCCCCCTGTCATGTTGCTCGGGGTAGTTGGACCTGGTCCATCACCTGCTCCATCTTCCATAATTGCTTCAATTTGTCCACTGCTTCTGACCAGTCCAAGCTCCTCATCTTCTGGTTCCAGTCTCTCAGAAAGAGTGTTAGTTTCATCAAAAACAACATGCACACTTTCCTCTACACACATAGTTCTTTTATTATACACTTTATAAGCTTTGCTATGTGATCAATATCCCAAGAATACTCCTTCATCACTTCTGGGATCAAATTTACCTAGGGAATCTTTTCCATTGTTGAGCACAAAGCACTTGCATCCGAAATCCCTAAGGTGGGATATGTTGGGCTTTCTCCCTTTAAGTAATTCATAAGGAGTTTTCTCTACCAGTGGTCTGGTCATGCTTCTATTTATTATGTAACATGCAGTGTTTATTGCTTCTGCCCAGAAGCTGTGAGGTAGTTTGCTAGAAAGAAGCATGGTTCTGGCCATGTTTTCAAGAGTCCTGTTCTTTCTTGCAACAACCCCATTTTGATGTGGGGTTCTAGGGACAGAACAGTTGTGATTGATACCATCACATAACTCAGCAAACTTTGCATTCTCAAATTCAGTACCATGATCAGATCTTATTGATGCTAGTTGATTTCCCAACTGTTTTTGAGTTTTTCTAACAAATGAAGTGAACATATCAAATGCTTCATCTTTAGATGTCAGAAATAAGGTCCAAGTGAACCTTGAGTAATCATCAACTAGCACCATTACATATTTCTTACCACCTCTGCTCAGAGTTCTCATAGGACCACATAAGTCCATATGAACCAGTTCCAACGTCCTGGTGGTACTGACCATTTTCTTGCTTTTGAATGAGGATCTTACCTGCTTCCCCCTTGCACATGCCTCACAAACTTTTTCATCCTTGAACTTAATGTTAGGGAGCCCTACCACTAAGTCATTAGAGACTAGTTTGTTAAGCTGATTTAGACTCGCGTGACCAAGTCTTTTGTGCCAAAGGAGGGGATCACTGTCCAACACACTTAAGCAAGTGAGTTCATTTTCAGACAGTGTGGACAAGTCTATGACATAGATGTTATTCATTCTTTTTCCCTGCAAAACAATCTTGTCAGTAAGCAGGTTAATCACAAAACATTTTGTGGAAGTGAAAGCAACCAGGTTACCTCTGTCACACAATTGTGACACACTGATCAGGCTATATTTCAAGCCATCTATCAAGTACACATGTTTAATTGAACGTGTGTCATCCTTACCTACCTTACCAACCCCAATAATTTCCCCTTTCTTTCCATTTCCAAAGGAGACATTTCCTCGTTTGAGGTTTTCAAGTGAAAGGAACTATTCCTTGTTCCCTATCATATATTTTGAGCAGCCACTATCCGAGTACCAAATTTGGCTGCTTCTTCTCACTTGAACCTACAAAAAGAAATCAGGGGTTAGTTTTAAGAACCCAAACTAGTTTGGGTCCTTTTCTATGAGAGAAAGGATGAATTAAGCTTTTTCTGGCCCAATTTGGTAACCA
>ML289806.1:0-64938 GCA_005239495.1 Nicotiana undulata | reverse complement strand
TTTTCCCATATTTTCTTCTAACATGGTATGAGAATGATCAACAATCTTTTTACTGGATCCTAGCTTTAACTTTAAATTTTCAGATTTTAGCTCTAGAATCTCAGTTTTAAGTGGATGAAACTGGTTCATCAGGATAGTGTTTTTCTTTTCAGATTCACTTACTCTGATTTCCAGGTTCGTGCATTTTGCTTTTAGCATTTCACATTCTTTAGAGAGTTGTTCTTTCTCTTTTGTTGTTTCTTCATAATCACCCATGAAATCCAGTAGCAACTCAGAGAGTTTCTCTTTAGATAGGAACTTTATTTTGTTTTTGAGATGGGAGATACTTACCTCTGGTTCTTCATATGATTCCTCATCGGATTCTCCAATTGCCATGAGCGCCTGTTCTTCATTCTCACCATCTTCTGATTCTTCATCTGAGCTTTCCCCCCAAGCAGCAACCATAGCCTTTGTTGTGGTTTTCTTGGGTTGGACCAGTTCCTTCTTTCGAATCTCTCCTTTTTCCATTCCAAATCCCACTGAGGACAATTCTTGATGTGGTGGTCAGTCTTTCCACACTTGTAGCATCCCTCGTTGACTGACCTTTCTGGAGCTTTAGCTTTGTTATAGTTTCCACCTCTTGAGATGCCCTTTTTCCTTATAAGGAAGTTTCTGAATTCCTTAGTGATCATGGCCATCTCATCTTCCTCCAGATCTGCTCCCTCAGTGATTCTCAGTTCTAGACTCCTTTCCTTCTTTGGATCATCCATTTTCATTATCTGCCTTCTGAGTTCATAGGCACTAAGGTTTCCAATAAGCTCGTCCAATCTGAGGGTTGCCATATTTTTGGATTCCTAGATAGCAGTGATTTTGCTTTCCCAGGAAATTGGCAAGACCCTTGTCAGGATCTTCTCCACCCTGTCCTCTTCAAGAATGACTCTACCAAGAGACTTGAGTTCACTTGTCAGAGTTGTGAACCTCGTGTACATCTCTTGGATTGTCTCTCCTTCTTTCATAGTAAAGTTTTCATACTGAGAGTATAGTAGAGTACCTCTTGATCTTTTCACTTAAGGTGTTCCTTCATGGGCTACTTGCAAGGTATCCTAGATTTCTTTGGCAGTGGTGCAGCTTTGGATTCTGCTATACTTTTCTAGACCTAGTCCACACACTAGCCACTTTTTGGCCTTAGCATTCTTCTCCCATTTCTTCAGATCCTTAGTCGTGCAGTCAGCTCTTGTTTTTGGTGCATCTATTCCTTCAGCAGTCCTCTTCATGGTGGCTAGAGGACCATCAGTGACTATGTCCCAAAGCTCATAGTCTTCTCCAATCAAGTAGTCCTTCATCTTGTTCTTCCACCAAGAGTAATAATGGCCATTAAAGAGTGGTGGCCTTGTAGTTGATTGACCCTCCCAGTTTCCAGGTGATACACTCATTTTGATCTTTTCTAAGGTGTTAGACTTTTCAAGGATAACCTGCTCTGATACAAATTGATGTTTTATACGTCAATACCACACAAGAGGGGGGGTGATTTGTGTGGTGTCCAATTTTTGAGTTCAGTCTCTATAGAAGAACATGGTTCTTCTATGTGTTCCAACTCGTACTGTTGCGGAATAACAAATGCAGAAAAGTAAAGAACACAGAGATTTTTACATGGAAAACACCCGGCTCAAAAGGTGAAAAAACCACGACCTACTACTCAGTAGGATTTTCCCAAATTCTTCACTACAACTCTGATCCAAACAGCATTTACAAACTAAACTCTTTTGTAAATCTAAGGACTAACTCTAATCCCTTGTAGCAAACTAGCCTCTAGCTAATTGCGACAAACTTTAAGTTAACTCTAACTTGATCAATGTGTACCTATTACAATTGCTTCTAATAAAGCTAAAAGATACAATATTTAACCACCTACTACAAANGATAATGTTTTCCCTGATGGACCTGGTTCAACTGGGTAGGCATTTGTCAATCTTCAAAACCATGCAGTGACTTGGTTCAACATATGGTTTTAGCTTCCTAAAGGCGCCTATCAGTGCAAGTGCCAATTTCTCTAAGTGTGGATATCTAGTTTCTGCTTCTCCTAAGGTTTGACTTACATAATAAATAGGAAATTCCGTACCTTGCTCTCTTGAACCAGGACACCACTTACCGCAATTTCCGATACTACCAAGTATAAGTAGAGTTTTTCATCTGCCTTTGGAGTGTGAAGCAATGGAGGGCTCGATAGGTATCGCTTCAATTCCTCTAACTCTTTCTTGGCATTCCGGGGTCCATGCGAAATTGTTCTCCTTTTTGAGTAGAGAGAAAATCTGTGGCTTCGATCTGACGATCTCGAGATGAATCGGCCTAAGGCAACTATCCGTCCAGCCAGCCTTTGCACGGATTTTACATTGTCCATGATGTGATGTCTTCGATGGCCTTGATTTTATCTGGGTTGATCTCGATCCCCCGATTCGACACCATGAAGCCAAGGAACTTGCCCGAGCCGACCCCGAAATCACATTTCTCGAGGTTGAGCTTCATGTTGTATTTCCTTAGTATCTCGAATGTTTCCTGCAAATGTGCCAAATGGTCCTCTGCGCGCAGGGACATAACTAGCATGTCATCAATATATACTTCCATTGACTTACCTATTTGTTCTTCGAACATTTTATTTACTAGGCGTTGGTAGGTAGCTCCTGCATTTTTTATCCCGAAGGGAATTACATTATAACAATATGTTCCATACTTGGTGATAAATGAAGTCTTTTCTTGGTCTTCCGGGTTCATTTAAATTTGATTATACCTGAAATAGGCATCGATAAAACTAAGGATCTCGTGGCCAGCCGTGGCGTCGATCATGTGATCGATGTTAGGCAGTGGAAAAGAATCTTTGGGGCATGCCTTATTTAAATCCTTATAATCTACACACATTCTAAGTTTGTTCCCTTTTTTAGGGAATACGACTACATTGGCTAACCATTCGGGATATTTTACCTCCCGAATGGACCCTATTTTGAGAAGTTTAGTTACCTCGTCCTTTATGAATGCGTGCTTTACCTCAGACTGAGGTCTTCTATTTTGTTTCACCGGTCTGAACTTAGTGTCCAGGCTTAGTCGATATGTTGTTATCTCCGTTTGGATCCCTGTCATGTCTAAGTGGGACCAAGCAAAACAATCTATGTTATCAATAAGAAATTGAATAAGCTTCTTCCTGAGTTCGGGGGTTAACCCTGTTCCCAGGTATGCCTTTCGCTCGGGAAGATACACGATTAATATAACCTACTCCATCTCTTCGAACATTGATTTGGTAGCGTCGGAATCTTTGGGAATGACAAAAGTTCGAGGGGTCAAGAAATCTTCCTCTTCTTCTTCCATTTCCTGCTTCCTCGATTCGGCCGAGGCTGGTGGCGGTGATTGCTATTTGGCTTCCTGTTTACCTTTGATGCTCGACCTTTCCGAGGTTGATAGTGTCGATATCGGTGTTACCTCATCGACCGCAAACATTTCTTTTGCAGCATGCTACTCCCCGTACAATGTTTTTACATCGTCCGACGTTAGGAATTTCATCATTTGGTGGAGAGTCGAGGGGAATGCACTCATGTTGTTGATCCAAGGCCTTCCGAGTAGGGAATTGTACCTCATGTCGCCCTCGATTATGTGGAACTTGGTATCTTGAATGGTTCCAGCCACGTTCACCGATAGGATAATATCTCCTTTAGTTATTTCACTGGCCATATTGAAGTCGTTAAAACCCGAGCTGAGGGAACGATTTGATCTTGTAGGCCGGGCCGCTTCACGACCCTCGATAGGATGATATTTTCTGAGCTACCTAGATCCACTAAAACACGCTTAACTTGAAATTTATTTAATAAGATAGAAACTACTAGAGCGTCATTGTGGGGCTGAGAAATTCCTTCTGCTTCTTCGTTGTTGAATGATAAGGTGCCTTTTGGCACATAATCTCGGGTTTTTTTCCCTAGTGATTGATACCTTTGTGCGTTTGAATATGGTTCCCTACGGAATGTCGACCCCACCGACGATCATATGAATGACAAGATGCGGTACCTCCTGTTCATTTTTCCTGTTAGCGTCCTTTTCTATGAAATGATTCTTGGCTCGATCGCTGAGGAACTCTCGAAGGTATACCTCGTTGAATAGACGGGCTACCTCCTCCCTTAATTGCATGCAATCCTCGGTCCGGTGACTATGCGTGCCATGATACTTGCACATCAAGTTAGGGTTTCTTTGGGAAGGATCGGTCTATATAGGCCTCGTCCATCTAGTATCTTTGATCCTTCTGATTGACGATACAATTCCAAATGCATCGATGCTAAAATTATATTCCGATAATCGAGGTTCCTCTGTGGGATCGGCATACTTGGCAAAACCACTTTTGCTCATAAGTCCCCGAAAATTCTGTCATCGATCACTTCTTCGATCATTCCGGGCGAAATTGCGTCCTGGGCCATTGTTCCTTCGATTTGCGGTGTACGGTTGATATCAGTCTTTGTTCGACCTTGGCTCCCTGTCAACATCCCTCTGATTTTTAGTTGCCGACCTGTTTGGGTGTACTGAATCGTAAGGGGCTCCTAGTTGGTCATCCTCGACCCTGATCTTTGATTGGTATCGATTGTGCACATCTGCCCAAGTTACAACCGGATACTCGATCAAATTTTGCTTCAACTAACGTGACGCTATCGAATTCCGTTCATTCAACCCCTGAGTGAAAGCTTGAACGGCCCAATCATCTGTGACTGGTGGCAACTCCATGCGTTCCATTTGAAATCGGGATACGAACTCCCTCAGAATTTCATTATCCCTCTGTCTTACCTTGAAAGGTCTGATTTCCTTGTCGCACCCCGGCGTGCGCCTTTACGAAAGAATTTGCTAACATGGAAAATGAGTCGATAGAATTTGGTGGTAGGTTGTGGTACCAAATCATTGCTCCTTTCGACAGGGTCTCTCTGAACTTTTTCAATAACACATATTCGATCTCATCATCTTCCAAATCGTTGTCCTTAATGGTTGTAGGAGGTAACATACTCGTTGGGTTCGGTGGTCCCATTATATTTAGGTATGCCCGGCATACGAAACTTCTTTGGAATGGGTTTCGAAGCCGCACTCGGAGGAAACGGCTTTTGTACAAACTTCTTCGAATCCATCTCTTTCAAGATTGGTGGTGCCCCCAGTATCTGATCAACTCGGGAGTTGTATGTTTCAATTTTTTATCATTAGCTTCGATTTTCTTCTCTCCTGACTCAATTCTTTTTGTGAGCTCTTCGAGCATTTTCATTATCGCAGGATCAGTCTCCGATTCGTTACCATTCGACCTTTCCGGTACTGGCTCGGTACAGCGAGTAATTTCTAGCTCGACCGCACTCGGAGTTCTATGTTGATTTTGTAATTGAGCAATAGCGGCTTGCTGAGCCTGAAGCATCTCGAATATCACTTGGAGACTGACTCCTCCGTCTCCTCTGCCCTGTGTTCCTTGGCCACCAGATCGGCCTTCTCTGTGTATACTCCCTTTGAGGTCTACGCCTAGGTCCGCATTTAAAGCAACGTGTGAATTGACATCGACTGGGTTGGAAACCGGTGCTCCTACGAGATTAGCCCGTGGCACCTTGACTCCTGGATCAATCACATTATCGTTTTCCCTGTGGAATCTGAGGCCATTGTCACCGTGTGTGGGTGCGTTTTGTGAGTTTGACATGTTTTAACCTGAAATCAAAGATACTTGACAAGAACAAGAGTAAAATAGTATGTTTTATCAGAATCAGCACTGAACAATCACTACTATCCTTATCCCCACGGTGGGCACCAAACTGTTTACCCTAAAAATCGAGTAACAATTAAACTTATATTGTGGTTTTAAGGATATGTGTTTTAATCCAATACCAATTGATAAACAGGTGAATTAGACAATAAAATAAACCAAATCAGTATGTAAGCAAAGTGTCGACCTCGATTCGAGACAGTCGCAAGTTTGAATAGCAAGAACAGTAAGAAATAGAGCAATTCTGATGAACAGTAGTGAAATAGTAATAGAGTAGCAAGTGTATATATTTTTTTACAATTAATGTTGATGCTTACAAATGAATGGTGTTCCTCTTTATATAGTAGAAGAGTTCTAAATAAGGTACACTTCTAATTATAGTAGGACATCATAGTAACAACTTATTAACCACCGTAGATCAATCCATTCCGAAATTCACGCCATGATCCTCGACCCCTCGCGGATATCTCGCCCTTTCCGTTATTAAACTATACCGACGTCATTTCGGAGTCTGTCCTTTTCTGGCCTCGATTATTGATGTCGACCTCGGTCTGGAAAGCGACTTCGATTCCGAACTCGGCGTCCTAGCTTTTTGACGTGGCATTCCTATCTCGATCAAAGAATGAAATCGGGTAGTCCCGATTTCCACCACATACAGAATTACCAGCTAAACTTCTATTCTATAGGGTTTTCTCAAACTTGTCTGCAACTCTTAAGTGTCCTTGCTAGCTTCTAAAGAACCTATGACATATTCTAAATTTGTGTAGGTTAAATATTTAATCCACATAAATGATGTAGCCTATTTCGCGACCTTTATTCATTCTATTGAAGAATATGTGTTGATTTTAATTAATTTTAGAAGCGAATTACGTAAAGGAGTCAGTAATTTGACTTGAAACAAGTTTAGTGTATCAATGACCATATGATAAATTTACTACACATCGCTGATACATTTTACAAGGATAACGCGTGTTTATTTAGCAATTGTGTAAAGCAAAAAACCCTTTTATATTAGTAAGCAACCACGTATGTTGACTAAACAACTGAAGAGAGATGAAACGTAGTCATGACGAAAAGTTATAATAATTTGTACAAAGTATACATATGAAAACTCAGTTACAAATAACAGTATGAAAGTGTCGAGAAACTAAATTTTCCATCTTCCGAAGAAGAAGAAGAAGAAACTAAATTTTCATCTTCCAAGTTCTTAAACCACAAAATGGGTGGATTACAAGCTGGTACCGTATTTGGTCCCAAGAGGCTGAAACAAATTAGATTTGTATCCTACTGCTCAGTCAAAATTTTGTTTTATTTTGTTCCATACTGACGTCTCTATTTCTGTGTAAATACAAGAACATCACAATTTACAACTGACAAAATCACTGCAGGCTGATTGCCTCTTCTCAAATACACTATAATAAGCCAGCTCTCAATCTTGTTAAAGCACTGTTATGTAGAATGGATGGCCCTGACATGTTCCCGACAAAGCTCTCGATTTGTCTCCATTGTCCCCTTGATAACTTGGGGATGAAAAACTCCAGTGCAACGAATAGTTTGATAGATCAAATGTGCCGGGTGAGAACACACAAATTTCAATAGGAATTTCCCTAGAAGATAACGGCTCGAGTGCAAAATGAGTAGAGCTTGAAGCTGACCAAATGAATGGTGGAACTGTGTCAGACGACGCTGGCTTCACAACTCGAGCTCCCAGAACATCGGATGTGATTTTGATGTCATTCGACAGTGACAAATCATGCCAGCCTACTTCATTTCCAGGAGCTGCAGATGCATTGCCTGATGAGCTGAAGCTGACAGCAGAATCAGAGGGATTACAGCGAATGGACACAACATCATCAGAGGAATTATGGACAACCATTCTTAGTGTAATCGCACAGAAAGGTTCCTTAAAGTCATGTTTCACAGTTCGGGGGCCATCCATTGTCCACCATATTGGGCTACTGGTCCTGACACTTTAAGACGAAAAAACAAGATCATATCCATAAAAGTGAGATACATGTATGCGTACATATATTTATCATTTCATCTCAGAGCACTTGCCTGCAGTGACAACTGTGATGTGAGAAAATATTTGTACATTTATTCTCCTCACTTTGTGATCTGGATACCAATATAAAATCTACTGTGTCTTCATGCTCCTGACCAATAATAAAAAGAAATGTTTAAGTAGCGTTAAGGGCTTACGGCATAGTAAGGGACTATACATCCATTTCCCGATCATAAATATAAAAGCCAAGTGAATTCAGAAATACAATAATAGGACAAATTTATTTCTCTGAACCAC
The DNA here is from genome assembly GCA_005239495.1 of Nicotiana undulata. Classification (NCBI taxonomy): domain Eukaryota; kingdom Viridiplantae; phylum Streptophyta; class Magnoliopsida; order Solanales; family Solanaceae; genus Nicotiana; species Nicotiana undulata. The sequence goes on along the minus strand of ML289806.1, from coordinate 56,902 downwards.
GGAGCAATCAGAAGTATCAATCATTGCAAGTTCCAACTGTCCATTTAGTACTCTAGCAGCTGTTTATAGTTCAACTACCACTACAAGCCCTAGAACCACACAACTAATAATCCTTTGAGGAATTACAAGACTTCCCTACTGTAGAACCAAGAATATATACCACAGTGAAGGGCCAGGAAAGATGATGAAATAATTTATTCTTAATCGGTATCGATGACAATTTAAATACTTCCCCTAATTACTGAGGAACACAGCAAAATAATGAATGAACCTGATCCAACATTCTCTGATGTACTATTTCATAATGGTGAAATTCTGACAAGGGAGAGCTGTATAGATCAAAAAGCATTTCACTGCCGCGGAGCAAGTTGACATCTGCCTTCTCCAGAGGGCGAAGAGAAGAAACACAGTCTTCATCAGTTACCGATCTACAATTCTGTCAGCAAAAATGAATTCCATTATATAAAACAAAAGCAACTATTTGATAGGTAAAATAAAAAATAAATAAATAATGAATCCCAATATCAGATAGGGGATATATCTAGAAAGCTGAAGTTGGACTGCGTCAAATTAGTAAACAAACCAAGGAAATGCTCCATTTCTAACCTTGAGCTTGAAAAACCATGAAACTGCTTGACCAGCAAGTAGAGAATCTGAAGGGAGGACCTTGGTTGGTTCGAGCAATGATATCTCCCATTCATTTCCAACAGATGACAATTGGTGAACCTGAAAGCCTTTTGAGCTAGACCTATTGACAATATCCATTCGGACAAGGAACTCCCGCAGTCTAGATGGACGAGGACTGATTTGGAAAGAAACATCCAAAGATGGTAGTACCTATAAAATGATATATTAGATACTTCACACCAAGGAAAATACTCTAAATACTTGTAAGAGAAAAAATATTGGAAAAGCATCTCATACTTCTGAACAATACACACACCAGCCGAGAAGACGAAAAAAAATGTAAATCTAATAATACTTGCTCAGATTGTGATACTAGTCTCAACTGGCAACATTAGTAACAAATCTACACAATCAATATCTAGCAAATAACAGGTATCAACCTCTATATTGAAGTGCAAACGTAAGGTACGATATGTCATAACACTTGATATGTCTCCCATCTCGTAGTATACTGCTAAATGTAAGGATATCTTTCCGGGAGCTGCAGCCCTAAGCCAGAGAGGCCATGAGATTGGAGCTCCATCTGCAATTGCTGTGTCCTAGAAAACAAAATAAAAGACATAAAAGATAGGGAGCTGATCCCAGCTTAAAATGTAGATGGTTGTCATCTTTAGCCCACACTGACCTCAGGAAACAGAAAAATGCCATCTGTTACTTTATCAGTCTTTGACCTCAAAGAACTTTGTCTTGAATTTTTCCTTTCCAAGCAAGCAGGAAACTGAACTTCCAAATCTTTCTTGTGTCCAATTTGGAGAAATCTTGGTGGACCGACCTTCATCTTTAACTTCTGCCAGGACATTACAGCTATCATCATTAGAACTAGAAATTTTTCTAACTTCAATCCAATATGAAGCTCCAAATTGATATTAATAGTTTAACAACCATATATGCTAGTTCATCTTCATGCAATAAAATGCATGTATACATTTAGAATACACAGGTGGCTTAATTTATATGTATCTAAAAACATTGATGTCAGTGACTATGCGTTAATTTGGTGAATCAGACCCTGAAACCTATTCGCTTGTAGTAGGGCAGATTCTTATTGACAGGGGCGGAGCTAGAGCTTCGACACAGGGTTCAGCCGAACCCAATAGCTTTAGTCCAAACCATATATTTGTCTTAAGAAATTCATCGAATATATACAAATTCTTACTTTAGAACCCACTAACATAAAATGGTTAAAATCCTGGCTCCGCCTCTGCTTATTAAGACATATCAGGTGCTTAACCTAGAAATATATTAGGTGGTCACAATAGCAATTGAAGATATGCACTTTGGCAAATTAGCTGGTAACTCTGCTACTAGGCTTAGAAAATATATATTGTTAAATTTTATATGAAGGTGACGGCATCGAAGGAAATTTTTTCTGCAAGAGTTGCTCTTCAGTTTCCTACTTCTTTAGCTGTAAATGCTGACAGTCTCTATGAACAAGAGAACCTCCCCTTACATTTCCAAACTTCATTGCCAGCCTAGTTATAGTTTCACACTTTCACTGATTCTGTATTTGAGAATTACTGTTTCGCATAGAATATCCTCCAAGATCTAACAGCAAGGCAATGCATCTCTTCCAAATTTAATATAGGCCTCTGCCTCTGCGGTATCCTGCCTAACGAGCTTTCTTTGCCCAAACATTAGGGAAGGTCTGAAAACTGCCTTTTTGAATCACAACCCATTGTCAGCCAATGCAACTCCACCAATTGCACTGTTAAGATCAGCTAAGATAAGCCAATGTTTATTGAAGTGCAATCTACATCTTTATTAGTTGATCACATTTAGGGGAAAACAAAACCTAGGCATGTTTCTCTTTCTGACGTTCAGACATGAGGAAATGCTTTACATGCTGAAAAAGAAGAACCATACTTTAACCGGAATTTTAGATGGATTTTTCAACTCCAGAGTAATACACCGCAAATCTCCAACAAAAACTGTTTCGGGGAGGTGATGAATGACGCCCTCAAGCTTCGGTAGACTCTGCATATGGTCAAGTCATATAGAAATGTAAATGTGGCCATCCAAGTAAAAACATATGCTAAAAGATATTAAACTGGCTGCATCACATGTAATAAATGCATACACATGGATGGGAGAAATCACCTTTATGACTAAGAACTTCAGGTTATCGATAGTAGATCGTTTAGATTTCCTGTTTCCTTTCACAACTTTCTTTCTGACTAAGTCGGAATCAAAAGTACAAAATCCTGCCACAGAGCCTGACAGCTTCCATCTTATACCGACTATCCTTAGAGTACCTTCTGCTCTTGGGGTAACCGTTAGCTGTACCTGAAAGTTGAAACAGAAATATGATAATTAACATGACAGACGTGAACTATAACCACGGCAAGAAATGCGTATAAGATGCTGGAACAGCAACACAGAACTGCACCCAAGGGTGCACCCTAGGGATCAATGAAGTGGTAACTCTCGAGAACAGAGTTCAAATCCCAGCAAACACCAGGTGATTTTCTCCCATTTGCATATATCTTGGCGGCCAGCGTTTCCTGATACCTGAACTGGGGGAGGTAACAAGTTACCCCTGGATTAGACAAAATGTGCATAACCTAACCCGGACATCACCGCTAACAAGAAAGAAACAGTGATACTTCAATCAAAGAAACGTCATCCCCCTATCCATAAACCTAGATATCACACAGTCATCTCCAAGAAATAATCTATTCCTACATAGTACTTCCACAATAACCCTATCCTGAGCATGTTTTATGTACACAAATGCCATAAAGGACATGTATGAAGGAGTTGTCACTAGCGTGAGAACAGTTGGAGATATACAGAGGAGTTTCTGGTAACAGCGGTTCTATACCGGGGATCAGATTGAGCCCCTTGTTTACCCTAGTTATGGATGAGCAAACCAATATCATACAAGATGAGGTCCCATGGTGTATGCTATTTGGTGATGATATAATGTTAATTGACGAAATAAACAAGGGTGTCAACTAAAGGCTTGAACTATAGAGAAGCACTTTAGAGAATAAGAAATTTAGGATAAGTTGAGGTAAGACAAAATACATCCATTGCAAGTTTAGCTAGTAGGAGAAGAGCAAAGTTGAGGTGAAACTAGACAGGATTGCGGTGTCAAAATTGCAAATATTTAGATATCTAGACTCATTATTTCAAGAGAATGAAATGATAGATGGATATGTTACTCATAGAATTAAACTAGGGGTGGCAAAAGTAGCCCAAACCTATTTGACCCGCCCAACCCGCCCAGGTTTTAATGGGTTGGGCATGAGCTACTTTAGTGATGGGCTGAGTTTGGACACAACTTAACCAAACCCATTTATTTTCTGTAGCCCAAATCAGCCCAAACTGACCAAAATATGAGTATGATATTTGTTTTAGATTCAGAAATGAGTAACGTGGAACAAATTTACTTTCATCAACGGATTGTGAATGTCCTTTTCAGAAGTACTAGTACAAGACTGTTTAAATTCTTGTCCCAACAGTCAAGGATGATTATTGGTTCAGTTTTCCACCTTAACGACAGAAAATAGGATTGATCAAATTCTATTGAGTCTGACTATAGTGGTCATTTATCAACTTGCTCATTGAGTCAGTAGACTTACTCTTCACTTTCGTATTTTATTTAGACCCATAGATGAACAAGTAGCAGCTAGTGCTTCTAGCATCAGTGAGCCCCAATTCTTCATCGCGGGCACTAGAGCAAGGCAAGGGGCAAGTCTAGTTTATGATTTAAGGGATAAGTTTTGTTAGTAGAAAACACAATAGTGAACCCTAATTTAATTGAAAAATCAGATAGAAAAGTATTTTGTGCTATTTGCATCTGAAATCATAATCCTCGGACCTCCAAGCTTTTGACAATTTAACTGATTTGCCATGGAAAAGGTAATGGAGAGCTTCAACAATGGAGGAAAGGATACAAAAGTGAAGATGTAGCACTTCCTTCCATCTACTGGAATTTTGCTGAGCCCCCAAATTTACAAGCTCCGGTCTTTCATAAATAATCTTTGCTGCTAGACGGTGGATGTTTATTACGCCTATGTTACTACACTAGAAACAAAAGAGTATGCCATCTTTACCAGTAACAGCTTAAGCACCCCTCCCAAGTAGAACAGGGAGGACAAGAAAAAGACAAAATGAAATCTACAAGCAGCCCGATAGACATGTTCAATTACTTGTCAAAAGCTCACCAGTACTGTTTCACCTTCTCCTAAGGAAACGTCAGCCTCCGATAATGTAAATAAGGATGTATCAGAAGTAAAATTCCTGAAGCATCAAACAACATGAGCAGCATGATAAGCATGTGTAAAGGGGATAAAATTGAAGTCCAAAAAATACATAATCGAGCTGGGAAGTCGAACTCTGGAAGTTTTTATATACTTACCCACTAGTGGCTGATTTGTTTGATGTCTCGCCATTTTGATCACCAATTGAATTATTCGCATCTACATCATTCACAATAGAACTTACTGTAATTGGGGATATTGCAATAGTCGAATTAAGGGAGACGATATTTGTGAAGGAACAAACTGAAAAAGTTTATTAATTTCATTGTCGGGTGGAAGGGAATGAAAATAAGTAATTTCTTCATCCCGAAAACTCTTAAATTTATGCTTTTTGAAGGAAATTTGACCACTGCTACAAAATAATTGCACAAAATATTTGGATAACTGAAAGCTACATGACAATTATTACAGGGGAAATTTATTTCTTTTTGAAATATAAAGTTGGTAAGATTGTGGTAAAAATTCAATAAATTGACTCACAAAAGAAAAGGGTGAGAATTTTGGGCCAGACATGGAGTTATAGAAAGAAGATAGCATTTTTCTTTTTCGACAAGTAGAAAGAAGATGACATTAAACTGCCTATTCTACTTACTAGGTTCAGATACTGCTGGAGAATGTTCACAAATTAGGGTAACACCAGATACTGAAACGGGTATTTGGAGTGGATTTTTGAATTCAATGGCTAACCCAATCGCCTCTGCAAAAATGAAGCAAGAATAACTCAGATAATTAGGAAATTAACAAGAAGGTAATGCAGAAAAGCAAAAAAAACAATGTATGCATTGCATGGAGAAAATCAAATTCGAAGATTTGAGGCCATTGCTAATCACCCTGACTTGTCTTGAACTTGCTATTTTTTTTTAAATTGGTAACATTTTGTATTAAGATATAAACACGGCTACACTGATTCCGTGTGGCCATCCATAATTACAGAAGGGAGTACAAATAGAGACACCTAAGTCTCAGAAAAGCTCATAAGAGGTCTAAAACATCAAAAATACATTCACTCTCTTCAAAGCACCTCCTGTTTACACCAAAAATAAAAAAGCGTAAGGCAGCTCATTTTCAACTGCTGTATTGTACTATGAGTATCTTCAAAACATCTTTGATTTCTTTCTTTCCAGATTGTCCACCATATACATGCAGGGACAATCTTCCATCTTTCCTTCTGGCTAGACTGCATTCCATCCCTCTTCCAGCTTGTTAGAACTTCCCTGATTCTCCCTGGATGACCCATCAAATTCCCCTTATGTTAATGAATATCTTCCGTATTTTGTCTGTGATACTGCAGTGCAAAAAAAGATGGTTGACTGTCTCCTCCTGAGCTTTACATAAGTAACATCTGGATCCCAACTGGTAACCTCTCTTAATGAGGTTATCTTGAGTTAGGACAGCTTCTCTTGCTAGAAGCCAAACAAAACATGCCACTTTGTAAGGTGTTTTAACTTTCCAGATCAATTTCCAAGGCCAACAACCAACAACCAATTTGGTTATTTGATTGGTTGTATTCCTTGTAAGCTGATCTAACAGAGAAAATATCTTCTTTCCCCCCTTGCCATAGCATCCTATCTTCATTATTGATGGTCCCTCTAAACTGTTCTAGAGTATTATAGAAAGTTGTCAGCCTCTCTATTTCCCAATCATGTAGAAATCTTCTATATGTCAGGTTCCAACCTTGACCTGTCCAAAGCTCTCCAACAGTGGCTCTATGTTGTTGATTCAAGTTGTATATGTCCGGGAAAAGTTGCTTTAAGGAACTTTGTCCAAGCCATTTATCTTCCCAAAAGGATGCTTTCATTCCATTTCCAACTCTGAGACGGGTGTTGTTTCTGAATCTTGGCCATAAGTTTCTAATAGACCTCCATAGACTCATCCCATAAGGAGTACTTACTATTTTTGTTGTCCAACTACCTTCCATCTCATACCTTGCCTGAATTACCTTCTTCCACAAAGAATTCTCTGTTGTAGCAAATCTCCATAGCCACTTCATCATCAATGCTTGGTTCCAAATTTTCAAATTTCTGATCCCCATTCCCCCTTCCTTCTTGCTGGTCATAAGTACCTCCCACCTGACCAGATGAAACTTACTCTTTTCACTGGTGCCTTGCCATAAGAAATTTCTTCTCAGAGCATCTAATCTCTTAACTACACTGGCCGGAATAGGAAATAACGACATCATGTAGGTTGGTAGGGCATCCAATACACTATTGATGAGGATTAGTCTACCTCCCAAGGATAGGTATTGGCTCTTCCAACTGACTAGTTTCTTTTCACATTTCTCAATTACTCCGTTCCATATTCCTTTTGATTTGCTCTTTGCTCCAAGTGGCATTCCCAGGTACACTGTTGGTAGTTCCTAGCTTCCCTCCCAGTATTTTAGTCAAACTATGCATCTCCAATAACAGGATACATGAAACTTTTACTCCAGTTGATGTGTAGTCCAGATAAGGCTTCGAAAAAAATGAATACCATTCTGTTCTCTGTTGGCATCACAACACACCAAGGTATCATCTGCACATTGTAGATGGGTGATTTCCAAGTTGGTTGAGTCCCTAGAGTTCACCCTGAACCCCTGATTCTATTATTTGCTTCGGCAGATCTAAACAGATTGTTTAAGCCTTCCATTGCCAGGATGAACAGGAAAGGGGAGATTGGGTCTCCCTGTCTCAATCCTCTCTGAGAGGAAAAGAAGCCAACAGGTGATCCATTGACTAAGATAGAGTATTTGACCGTACTGATGCAGTATTTGATCCAACTAACCCATTTTCCATCAAAGCCCATCTTCAAAAGAATTCCCAACAAAAACTTCCAGTTAAGGTGATCATAAGCCTTTTCTATGTCTAGTTTGCATAGGATACCAGGTTCTTTGCTCTTCATTCTAGCATCTACACTCTCATTTGCAATGAGAATAGCGTTCATTATTTGCCTACCTTTGATGAAGGCCATTTGTTGATTATCCACCAATTTGCCCATTACTTTCTTGAGTCTCTCTGTTAGGATTTTTGAAATTATTTTGTAGACACCACCTATCAAACTGATAGGTCTGAAGTCTTTCAGCTCTTTAGCTCCCACTTTTTTAGGAATCAAAGCCACCAAGGTAGCATTGAAACTTTTTTCAAGGATTCCAGTAGTTTGAAAATTCTGGATTGCATCTATCACATCTGGACTGATCACCTCCCAGCATTGAATATAGAAGGCCATAGTGTACCCATCTGAACCAGGTACTTTGTCCCCTGCACATGCTTTGACATTCTCCCATATCTCTTGTGGTTCAAAAGGACTCAATAGCATCTGATTATCCTCTGAGTTGATGGTCTGACAGTCCCCTAGATTACATTGGGGTCTCCATTCCTCAGCTTCTGTGTATAAGTTTTGGTAGAAAGACACTATCTCCCTCTTAATGTCTTCAGGATCCTCCACAGTTTCTCCATTGATTTGCAGCTTATCAATGTTGTTGTATCTTTTGTGGGCATTTGCAGTTCTATGAAAGAACTTGGTATTTCTGTCACCTTTTTTGTCTCCATGCTATCTCCTCCTTTCTAGCATTTACCTCAAATTGTAGCAGTAGATCAGATTTTTTTTGTTTCTCTTCCTCGTTTAAGCTCCTCTGTTCTTGTATATCTTCAATTTCAGCAAGTTGGTTCAGAATATGTTGTTTCTGTATCTTCAGATTACCTTGAGCTGTCTTGCTCCATTCTTTGAGTTTTATCTTCAAAGCTTTCAACTTGAAAGCCAGGATGTGATCAGGTCTGCTAGTACAAGAAAAGGACTCCCACCATGTTTTAATTTTATCCTTGAATCCTTCGGTTAGCAGCCACCAATTTTCAAATTTGAAAAAGGATTTCACTGGTTCCCAATTCTCACACTGGAGCATCACTGGTGAGTGGTCAGAGGTGACCCTGTGAAGTATTGATTGTTTGATATTTCTAAACCCCTCATCCCATTCCTCGGAGACTAGAAACCTGTCCAGCCTTGCAGCAATGTTGAAATTTGTTCCTTTCTTCCATGTGAACTTGCATCCTAGTAGATTCAAATCCATAAGGCCCATATCCTCAATAAAATCAGTGAGGTCTGCCATTGATCTGGTGTACCTAACACAATTCTTCTTCTCTGAGGGATATCTAATTGTGTTGAAATCCCCCACACACTACCCAAGGCCCAGTGAAAAGTCCCCTAGCAGCTCCTATCTCCCACCATAATTCTTCTCTCTCAACCCTATCATTAGGAGCATAAATACTGGTTAAATGCCACACAAAATCTTGTGCTTTTCCACTGAACTTACATGTGATGGAATATCTACCCACACTACTGACTTCTCCTTCCCATGCCCTACTATCCCACATGATGGGAACACTCTCTCTAGTTCCGCTTGCTTCTAACTGAGCGTATTTCACCCATCTATTTGCCCATAATTCTCTAACTATCTCACTGATTTCCCCTTCTAGTTTGGTTTCTTGAAAGCAGTAAATTTCCGTCTTCCAGCTACCCATCATGTTTTTAATCAACTCCCTCTTCCTAACACTATTAAGACCCCTAACATTCCAAGATATTGTTTTAATAATCATTGATTATCAGTAACAATATACCCTCCCGTGCTTCTTGTGCCATTGCTTTTGAAACTGCTCCCAAGGTCTAAATTTTTTAACTCTTTCCTTCCCTTCTTCTTTGGAGTGGCAGTCTCCATCGTCAGAGATGTTGACTCCATTGAATTCCTTCTCTTGCCGTCGATTTTCATGAATAATTGGAGTGCTTCCTTTTCACACCCTTTGAATTTTACCCCAAACTCTTTGCTCAACCTAATGATGTTTTGGTGCACCCAAATTGATGCCTCAAACTCTGGTCCTCCTCTTCATCATTATCTAGAGAATTTAAGGGAAGAATTTCCTCAATTGTCCACTCTCCAATTGTTCTCTCCTCTTCAGGCTGCATATGATCCTTTTGTTGCATGTCAGATGTTAACTGTTCCTTGCTTTTGATTAATACCAAAGCCTTTTCCTTGTTCACAACAGGCTGGTCTTCCTCCTCAATTGTATCCTCTGAATTGTTGCATGTCAGATGTTAACTGTTCCTTGCTTTTGATTAATACCAAAGCCTTTCCCTTGTTCACAACAGGCTGGTCTTCCTCCTCAATTGTATCCTCTGAATTGACGATCTCTATGGCCTTCTCTATGGTAACTACGATTTCTACCCTCCAATAAACAAATTAATTCATATGGAATACCCATTGCTAATCCTCCGCCTACTTGTTCTTCGTCTGTACATTTTTTTTTCATCCTCACAAGAAAATTCCATAAATAAAAAAGATCATACAGATCATAAGTCAGTCACGGAATTCAGGGTATTAGAATTGATCTGGAAATTCCAGTTCAATTTTGATCCCATCTATAAATTCTAGACAATTTGACGAAATTATGCCTTTTAGATGCATTTTGCAGCCTTTCTTTTAATGACACAACAAACTCAACCATGGGTTAACAAAAGCTCGTCAGCAAAAGACAGGAGTAAGACATTCAAATTTATCAATTGTGAAATAGGATCTCACTTACCTCCAGCTACACAAATATTTGATTCTTTAAACTTCTTCGGCAAAATTTTAGATTGCAGTTCCAGCCAATTACTCTTACTTGACACTGTTGGAATCATGTCTTCCTCTAACGATCGCCACAGACTTTCTTTTACATGAATCTGAAGTTCCCCAAGAAAAAAATGGAGGAAGATAAACAACAAAGATGGTATCAGAAATTTTAAAGAACTAAAAATATATATAAATACATATAAGAAAATACATAATTAAGTCCAATAACTTCGATTTTGTTCATTGACTTCAATTAACCCTATATACACCAGTAACAGACAACAGTCTTTGATGCTATTATCGATTAGCAACAGCAGGTTTAGAATAAATGTTGTTTTACAAACTTACCTCAGTAACTAGATGCTTGATCGTTTCATATCTTGGATAATACTATGAATAATATATTTTTTATGTTTTTCAAATTGAAAAAGTGGAAAAGAACATTAGCTGACGCAGATCGGCAACAAAATCTATTAGTGTCATAGGCAAGTTGTATACAAAGACAAACCACAAGTTTGCCAACTAATCAAGTTAAAACATGAAATCATTCATGCACATAATTTTTGGAGAAAGGATTTGGGACAAAAATCAGGACAGTAACTGTGACCATCAGAAGAAACAATTAATGAACTCTGGGCAGATATAGATTTAGGTAGAGGATTTCAAGATTAAAATGTTACAGTTTATACCATTAACGAGACTCAGTAACATTAGCCCAGACTTGCAAAAATGTTCAGTGTATTCTCTAACAGTAGAAGGCGTTTAATTTGTTGATAGCGAACTCGAGCTTTCAGAAGAGGGATGAGCACTTGGTTACCTTCCGGAGTACGGCGGCCAAGAGCCAAATCAATTATCTCCTTCTTAGGAGGTCGCAAGGTTATCCCGAGTGAGAACCTCCTGACGCAGCATAAGATTTTGGTGATGGACTTGGACATCGTGATGATGAGGAAGAAGAGGGTTGGGCGGGGTCGTTTGAAAATCAAGTGGTGAGTCTTGACTAAGGACAAGTCTCAAGAGTTGCAGGAGAAGATGTTGGCTGTAGGGGCTTGGAGGAGTAGCGGGGACATGAGTGGTATGTGGACGTGGACGGCTAACTACAGTGGGGAGACTGCGAGAGAGGTGTTAGGGGTCTTGAAGGATTACTCCGGCGGCCACAAAGGGGACTGGTGGTGGAATGAGGACGTCCAAAGGAAAGTAGAAGCTAAGAAAGCGGCATATTTGAAGCTTGTAGAGAGCATGGACGAGAAGGAGAAGAGGACCAACAAAGAAGGAGAAGAGGACCAACAAAGAAGGGTATAAGAAGGCAAAGAAGGAGGCGAAGCTAGCGGTCACGGAGGCTAAGACTCGGTGTTAAAAAAAGCGCTCGCTTCATCGCTTTAAGCGAGAAGCGAAGCGGAGCGGATCGATGGGCGCTTCTACCGGTTGAAGCGACTCTGGTAGAATAAAGCGCCCGCTTCTCTGTAAAAAGCGAGAAGCGAGCGAAGCGGGAGAAGCGAGAGAAGCGCACGCTATTTTATTAAAAGACCCAACAGCCCTATTTAATTAAAAACTTGGTATTCTATTTTATTTTGGACTCTCTACTTCTTCGAAATCACCTGCGAAAAACTAGGGTTCACCTTCAGAAGTCAGAACATCGACTTTCTTCAAGGCTCAATCAAGCAGCAACTTTCGATTTTTCTTCTTCAAGGCTCAAGCGACTTTCAACAGCCCTGTTACCAGGTATGTTTCTTTTTTTTTTAATTTCATTCTTCTTGTTCTTCTTCTTTTTCTTTTTCTTTTTAAATGTCCAAAAAGCGCCGAAATGCTGGCGAATTTTTTTCAAAAAAATTCTGCCCAGTTCTGCCGAGTTTCTGCCCATTTTCTGCCTATTTTCTGCCCAAAAATTTGCCCAATTTCTGCCCAATATTATATCCATTATTCTTAGTACTTATTGTCTTTCTTATGTATATGTAGTTGTTCTTTTAAATGGCGCCAAACGAAGATAGAAAAGACTCGGCTTGGGCTTACTCTTACTCTGAAAGAGCTAACGAGACCAACAAGATGGCAATTAGATGTCTTTTTTGTGATAAGATTTCAAATGGGGGAATCTATCATCAAAAAGCGCATCTAATTGGTGGTGATCCAAATGTCGCAGCTTGTACTAAAGTTCCGGGGCATGTGAAGGAAGAATTGAAAGCATACCTTCAAAAAAAGAAAGAGTTAAAGACTCAAATGATTCATGAACAAGAACTTCATAATCTTGATGATGATGATGATGAAACAGAAGAAGGTGACGATGCTTCGTCGCTTCCACCAAGATCACAAAAGCGGGGAAGGATGCTTCCACCAATGTCTTCTAGTTGTGGATCTACCGGCAAGACCAAAGGTCCTATGGATTGTTACTTCCCGCAAAAATCTAGAGATAAGGGAGGAAAAAGTGGTGATCCTCAAATTGATGCCAAAGCGATTTTGAGAGATCGTGCAGTTACAATGTTTGCCCGGTGGATGTATGATGCAGGTCTTCCTTATACTGACACTTTTGTTGCTTTTATTGAGGCCGTAGGCCAATATGGTCCAGGAATGAAGCCTCCAACTTATTATGAAGTTAGAAGGCCATATCTAAAAAAAGAGGTGGCAGAGGTGAACAAAATCGTGGAGGAGCACAAAGTAGAATGGAACAAGTTTGATTGTTCCATTATGATGGATAAGTGGACGGCGAGAAATGGAAAAATGATCGTCAATATCTTGGTGAATTCTCCTAAGGAAAGCATGTTTCTTGAGTCCGTTGATGCAAGTGACTCTTCGACTGATTCAACCAAAATGTACTCCTTGTTCAAGAATACAATAGACTCTATTGGAGCAGAAAATGTTGTTCAAGTTGTCACGGATAACGCCAGTGAAAATGTTAAAGCTGGTGATTTGTTTTCTGTTGGGTACCTGCATATCTATTGGACTCTGTGTGCAGCACATTCCATTAATTTGATCTTCGGTGACATTTTCAAGGAAAGACCCTTCAGTACTGTCTTTAATCAGGCAATTAGAGTGCATTCCTATATTGTTCAAAGGCCTTTGTTATTGAACATGATGAAGAGATTCAATAAGCAAAGAAGCTTGGTGAAACCTGCAAAGACAAGATTTGTTACTGCTTACTTGACTTTGCATAGGATGTATGAGCAAAAAAGCAATTTGAAGAAGTTGTTTGTTTCAGATGAGTACGCTAGCAGTGCCTATGGAAGGGAAGCTCGAGGGAGAGAATCTGCAGATATTATACTTTCTCCTTCATTCTGGAACAATGTGGTTCATGCATTCAAGATTGGCGGTCCTTTAGTCAAAGTGCTTCGTTTGGTGGATGGGGAGCAAAGGCCACCAATGGGCTACTTGTATGAAGCAATTGATAGGGCAAAGGAGGCTATTCAAGCCTCTTTTAGTGATCAAAGAAAATACAAAAGAGTCTTGAGATCATAGATAAAAGGTGGGATAGTAAGCTTCATAGCTCTTTGCATGCAGCAGGACTTGTTTTGAACCCGGAACTATTTTATGACAATGAAAAGAGGATTCTAGGAGATAGAACCTTTGTGGAATGGATACTATGAATGTATTGAGAAGTTGATATATGAAGAATCTGTGCAAGATAAAATAACATAGCAATTTAGTATTTATAGGAATGCTGAGCAACCTTTTGGAAAAAACATGGCGATTAGACAAAGAAAGACGAAGTCCCCAGGTGAGCGAGTGTTTATATGTTGTTTTATAGTTAATAAGTTATTTCTTTATCAATATTATGTTTTGAAAATTTGTTCTACTTCCACAGTTGAATGGTGGAAGCAATATGGTCATTCCACTCCAGATGTACAAAAGTTTGCCATCAAGGTTCTAATNACCTTGAAGCGTCTCAATGATCTAATCTTCATTAAGTACAATAGAACATTGAGGCGTCGTTACAACGCTCGCAATGTAATTGATCCAATTAGTTTGGACAACATCGATGATGCTAATGAATGGCTAACTGGAGTCCCCGAAGATCATGCAGATGAAGAAATATTTGAGGATACTTCTGATTTCACTTGGGGTGATGTTGCGGAGGCGCATGGAATTGGGGAGAGGATTTATGGTTTGAGGGGAGTACCTCAACTTCAAGTTCACAGAGGAAGGGAAAAGAGACAGCTACTTTGTCCCTGGTTGATGAAGAAGAAGAAGTTGAAGAAGATGACGAGCAATATAATAATGATAGTGGAGTACAAGAATTTGACAATCTTGTAGAAGAATAGGATGCTCATTTTGTGCTTTAATTGATGCTACTCTTTAGTTTTTTAATTGAAGTATTGAACATTTGCTTACAATGACATGTGTTGTCTATGTGGTATTTATTTTAAATTTTTTTTTTAAATTCCGCTTCACTTAAAAAAAGCGAGCGCTTCGCTTCTCGCTTCTCGTGAAATGAGGGTTGTAGCTTTTCCTCGCTTCACGCTCTTCGTAACACTGCTAAGACTGCAACGTTTGCTCGTTTGTATATGGAGCTAAGACTCGGGTGAGGACAGTGGGAGGAGACTCAAAACATTTTTCCAGTTGGGATGGGGTTACACCAAGGATCTGCACTCGGCCCGTTCTTATTTGCTTTGGCGATGTATGCACTGACGCGTCATACTCAAGAGAAGGTGCCATGGTGTATGTTATTCGTTGACGATATAGTACTGACTGATGACACATGAGGCGCTGTCAATGAGAAGTTGGAGGTTTGGAGACGGCCCTTGCAGTCTAAAGGTTTCGAGTTCAGCATGACGAAGACAGACTTAGAGTGCAAGTTCAGCAGCGTGACGGGGGTAGAGGAAATAGACGTGAGGCTTGACTCACAAGTCATCCCCAAGAGAGGTAGTTCTACTTAGAAAAATAAAAAAATTCAAGATTAATGGAAGAACTTTGTAATTGTAGCTTGTTTCGTAGATTTCATTCTCTTACTAGCAATATAACGCTTGAATTGGCGAAGATTTGTATCTAAATCTTCATAAAAAATGTATCCAATAGCTTTCACTTGAAGACAATCTAAGAGCTTAAAAGTTAAATCTTCTATCTAAATATTTTTTGGCATTTGTCCAATGGAAAAGATATCATGTGCAAATCTTCAAAGAAACTTTGAGCAATGAAAAAATATGTGCTCATATTTTTAGAATTATTATTAGTAATCTTAAAGATTTGATATGGTTGTTATAGAGGGGTTTTACAAAGAGTGTTTTGCTATAAACATGGTTGTTGTTGTACATGTAAAAAGTTGTTATAGAGAGGTAAAATATAACTTAAAAATCGGTTCTGAGAAAACCGATTGTTATATAGGGATGTTGTTATAGAGAGGTCTAGAGAGGTCTGACTATATCTTGGTGAATAATCCAAGGGAACGGGAAGATTGAAGAGGATGTCACACATTGTATAAGGGTGGGGTGGATAAAATGGAGGTTAGCGAAGGCTAGGCAAGCATGATTAAGTAGCAGCAAAAATTTACATCACTCACGGACTATAATTTAAACCTGATGAAGGACAGAGTAACAAGTCAAAAGGCCTTGGGCATGGATTCCAGAACAGAGTAACAAGTCAAAAGGCCTTGGGCATTTAACAAATTCCAGAAAACAAAAGAACGGAAAGAAAAGGAAACGACAAACAAATAGAAAAAACTAAAAGATTGAGAAAGTTCTAATTAGCTTACAGCTGCTTGGGATGCATAGGTACGATGATCCTCGTAAACCACTTTGACCGAAGGGATGTTGATTACCGGTAACTGAAGCTTTGGAACCTCATATGTTCTGCCCGTTTGCTTCAGAATATTACAAAATAAAAGAATAAACAAGGACAACTTAGCTTTCGGATCAAGAATGGTAATGACTAAAAATAGGCAACACAACTAGATGACAGAAAAAAAACCAATCTCAACAAAACTAGATGAGAGAAAAAACAAAACATATGTTAGCTCTTGTAAAGCAACCAGTGCATGTTTCACACACTTGTCGACTAATCCATAAATAGTTCAAATTAAACAGAAATGGCTGTTACAAATCAAGAAGTCAAAATCTGAATAGAGCTATGAATTTATATTAAGAGAACTATTCCACATGTCAAAAATTTTTCTCGGTATACTTATCTAAATAATATGATCAGATTATTAAGATACGTGTCCCAACTGAGAAAGAAAAACTCGACATTGTGGATACTTACAGATAATTAAAAATATAAGTCAAGAAAATTGTCTCTGGCAACGCTGAAGCTAATAAATACTAGCACACCAAATTATCTACGGCAATCTTTAGCATTACCATTTCTTAAAGCCAACAGTGGGCTAAATTAAACTGCTCAGTTTAAATCTAGAAGCAATACATCCTGCAATCAAGGAATTTTTTTTCCTTCTGGTCTGTGAATTACTATATAAAGTCACTAGATCTAACTTCCATTGGATGTTAAATATAAATTTCATCTGAATTCTGTTTCTAAGTCCTGACTGTTCAAAAGATTAGAGTCGGTACCGGTACACCTGTAAATCCAGAACTCCATGACCTTCAAACTGGTGATCTAATGATCTGTGATATATAACCAGTTTGACTGTATAGAATAATATTTATCAACAAATGCACTAACAACATTGTTTTGAAGTTGATAATCATTCCAGGAACCAACCAGGTGGGGAGTTCATCCGTAAGACAGAGGCTGCAAGAAACAAGAGAATATCAGGACGCGAAACTAGTGCTTACCTGAATTATCTGAAAGAAATCCTTTAGGAATAACTCCTGTGTCGTCTTAGATTGATAACCACAAGCTAGAACCTCCAACATATTTTTAACAGCAACATCAAAGATCCCCAAGAAACCATACCACCTGAATAAAATGACAACCTTATTAAATTGCCCCCTATTTCTCTAATGCAATTAACTATCTTTAATGATTGTAACAAGTAACAGTGGAGGGAGGAGATCTTTTGCTAGATTAGTACAAGGATATGACATAACCAAAGGCAGTTAGAGAGTTAGAGGAAGAAGGACATCAACAAGTAGCCGTGGGGACAATGGTATCAACTGCTTTTCTGAGCAGTTTGTCTGTAGACAGGACTATTACGATCTAAGTACGATTTTGCAAAAACAAGGAGGTTGTTAATAACTTACTTCCCTATGTGGAAATGAACATGGTCTCTAATGTGCCTCCACGTAGTTCCTTCAAAAACAGAAAGAGCGCCTTTGTATGTTCGAATTGCATGTTTTATCTGATAATGGAGATAGAAGAAATAGTTATACACTAGATCACAGCAACTTTTTGAAAATGGTAACAAGAAGATCACAGCATTTTAAGCAGCTATATGCATGATTGGGTGAGAACAATTACCTGATCACATTTTTTATACAGGTCTCCAGAAAGAACAAGATGAAACCCGTACTTGCGCAACATGGGGGGAGTGGAAAACAAGTAACAATAGGATGCTTGCTCGAGCATTACTGCTGAATGGAGGGGTTCCTAAAGAATAAACCTCTTCAGAACAGGAAATAAAGATTGCCATCCACCAAAATGTAAAAAATTGGGCATTACCTCACCAGAGATACGGATGTATACACTGGCAGCCTCCTTATACTGATCTCTGGCCTTCAACATCTCTACCCACCATAGACCACAACGTGTAGCATTTCTCTGACCCGATGATCCGATTTTCTGCAAAGAAATTATGTGTCATTGATCTACCAAAACCATACAAAACCTTAGATCATATTATACTAATTGTATAAGGCCAATAATAAGCCAAAAAGTACAAAAGAAGCAGCAACAATAATAGAAAAACACTTAATCCATAATATCATTACCTAAATAAACTACAAAGAGTCCAATAAAACTTACTTTTGTCAGAAGTTGCTACGTCACTTAACGAGCCTAACACGCAGACCTTATGAAAAATAGGTTTCTAAACAATTAGTGGCAGTGAATACTACCATCTTTTCCTTGATTTTCAAAAAATAACTTTATACCCAGAAATATTAAAAATCATTAAATATATTCTCTTCCTTTTTTCTTTTTTTCAGTTGTCGCTGGTGAAGAAACTAAAAAGACAACTGAAGTAAAAGTAACAGACCAGAGTATAGTTGATATAACTGACACAGAAGAGGGATGCGTACATACTAAATATGTGGTAAATGCATTCTCCATGCAATATTCACCATCCTTTCTCGACTGATCCAACATGAAGTAGGTCAGTCCCATCATTTCCTGCAATATGAAAAGAATGAGTAGAAAAACGTTAAGGGCAAGATGCATCAAGAAAAGCTTGTAATCACAAAATTAGATTTGATATCTGTTTTAGGCAGTGTTATTGAAAGCCTTCGCATCATCCTTTTAAGTAATGCAAAGCGAGAGGTTACTGCTCATGGGCGCAGCCAAGCGCTTTAAAAAAGTGTACGCTTCAAACAAGGACACCAAGGTGATCCTAACAAGAAGAGTTGATACTTTGAATCTCAACTTTGAGGAATTGGATTAATATCAGCATTCTCGTAAAGTGGATGCTAAAATTAGCTATTTTCTTTGCAATCTGATCATTATAATACTCTATCCGTACATTTTGGTATTTTTAAAATTTTCTGTAACTTGTGCGCTTCATTTCTCGCTTTTCGCTTCAAGCCCCATGGACCTTGTTGCTTTTTTTGTGCTTCTTGCCTCTAAAAACATGGTTGCAGGTGAGAACACAATGGAAAAGTTATAAACCAAACCAAAGCATTAAACAGAAATTTATCATGCATGTCCTTCCTATTATTCCAGTTGATTATAGATGTATGCATATCAATATCTATATCTATATTATATTAAAAGCAGGAATCCCTAAATTAAAAGGGTTAAATTACTTTAATGCCCTTCTTAAATCTAAAACTACCCTACTTAAAAAAAAAGAAACTAACTCTTGAAAAAGGGAAAACAAAATAATGCATGCAGAAGAGTTGCCACTGTTTCAAAAACCCAACAGCAGCATTACTTAATTAGGCGACAAGCTTTGGCAATATCAATTTATTCACAAGGAAGGCAAACATGGCTTCTTTCTTCTACACTCTTTTTTCGAACAATGCTTCACCGCTTTTCATCACTGTGCTTCCACAAAGAAATTTCACATTGCCAATTCACTCGGTAAGCCAATCTCTTATCTTGGTACAGCTTCTATAAAATATATGTTAATCGAATTTCTATACAGCTTCTATAAAATATTATTTTTATTCGACAACATTTCTTTATATGTACGCCATGGTTAAAAAAGGAAGCTATGGTTTCTTAAGGACAAAGCAGAAACTTTAAGACATGAAACATTTGCAACCGTAGTCGACATTGCGCACATATTCACATTTAAAGTGTGTTTTTGAAGTATCTAAAAATAAGGAAACAGTCAAGTTGAATATTTGAGATATTAGAAGAACTATTGTCGTTCGCACAATACTTTATATACAACTCATAATGGTAAAACAAAAAATGAATTTAAACAAGTGAAAAAGAAAAAACAAGTGAGAAAGAAAGGAGAGAGGACACTGTTGTAGACAAGCATGACTCCAAAGAGGAGGGAAGGTAGTCTGGAAGTTCAAAATTTGGTCTTTCACATGAATTTTCCAGAGTCTAGCTCGAAGAACAGGGGGAAATCCGTATGCAGCAGTTATCAATGAAGATTAATATTATTTAATGGAATGTCAGGGGATTGAATCGTAGGGATAAAAGAAGAGTTGTTAAATTGCTAACTGAGAAGTGGAAGGCAGATATATGTATATTGTTTACAAGAATCCAAGCTGGAAGGGGATGTACAGGGATTTGTGAAACAACTATGGCCAAATAGATGGGTTAAATTTGGGTCTTTGGAGGCCAATGGGAATAGGGGAGGAATTCTAGTGATGTGGGCTAGTAGGGTATGGAGAGGGGAAGTGATTAATGTAGGCTACACGATTACTTGCAAGTTTGATTCTGTGGTGCAAAATTTTTCATGGCATAGTACTGGGGTATATGGGCCTCATTGCAGAATCGACAGAAGGAATGTTTGGTGGGAACTAGCTTGCATCCAGAGGAGTCTGTGAAGGTCCATGGGTTATTTGTGGAGAATTTAATGTAACAAGATTCATGGAGGAGAGGAGGGATTGTTATAGGGTAACAAGAGCTATGAGGGATTTCACTAAGTTCATTGAGGACTTAGAACTCTATGACCCCCCGCTTTTAGGGGGAATCTTCACTTGGAGCAAGAGAGAAAATTCACGTACTTCCTCAAGGATCAACAGATTTTTGTTCTCTTTTGAGTGGGAAGATAAAAGTAGCTGAAATGAGTAAGTTGAGATGGATGTGTGGGCATACCAGAAAAAGACAAGATTAGGAACGAAGTTATTAGGGACATGATGGGAGTAGCCCATGTGGAGGACAAGTTGCGGGAATCGAGGCTGAGATGGTTCGGGCATGTGAAAATACGAAACATAGCTGCCCCGGTTAGGAGGTGTGAGAGGTTGACCATGGCGGATCCGAGGAAGGGCAGGGGTAGGCTAAAGAAGTACTGGGTGAATATGTCATTGTTTCAGCTTACCGAGGACATGACCCTCGATAGAAAGTGTAGAGGTCGAGAATTAGGGTTGAAGGTCGACAGATAGTTGCGAGTCTCTCCTAGGCTTACCAGTAGTACTAATACTATTTTTGTATTTTCTTATTCCTGGTTCGTTATTATTACATGTTGTGACATTCGCTTCCGCTACTCTATTACCTTGTTGTTGCACTTGTTTGTTGCTTTATTTTGATTGTTTCTTGAGCCCGGGGTATACGAGAAACAGCCTCTCTATCTTCATAAGGTAGGGGTAAGGTCTGCGTACACATTACCCTCCCCAAACCCCACTTGCGGTTGCACTGGGTTTTTTGTTGTTGTTGTTCTGAGCGAGATGACTATTTCAAAAATATCAAGCAATCTACTCTTCCTAACATTGCCTCTGATCATACTCCTTTATCTCTACAATGTGACTGGGAAAGCAATAAGTCCTATTTCAAGTTTGAAAATTGATGGTTAGGGACAGAGGGATTCAAAGACAAAATAGCAATTTGGTGGTCCTCCTTCAATATTCAGGGTAGACCTGACTTCAGATTTCTTAAAGGCAAATCGAGAGAGTGGAACATAGCACAAGGGGGCAATCTGGAGGTTATGAAAAAAATGCTTGAACAAGATCCTGGAACTCGATTTTGCACAAGAAATCAGGGACCTTGACAAAGATGATTATTACAGAAGGCTGGTTTGCATATGGAACTGGAACAGATTGCTAAAGACGCGCAGTCATCTTGGAGGCAAAAATCTAGAGTTCAATGGTTAAAGCAGGGAGATAGAAATACCAAATTTCTTCAGAGAGCCGTTAATGCTAACATGAGGTTCAATCAGTATTGTGAAAAGCGAGAAGCGAAGTGAGGCGAGCCATCGAACGCTTATGTTAGCTGAAGCGTAGCAGGTTTACAAAAGCGCACGCTTCCCATTAAAACACGAGAAGCGACGATGCGAAGCGAAGCGTAAGAAGCGAGTGCTACTCTGTATAACAGGGCTGCCAACCTATTTAATTAAAAAAGTTGTTCTTTTTTAAAACATCACCGACCAACAGCAACAGAGAAAGAAAGAGGCGACCTAGGGTTCAAGTTTTCTACACTTTTCAACTTCAAGATCATCAAGTTTGGTCAAGGTATGGGATTTCTTTCCTCCTCCTCCTCCTCCTCCTCCTCCTCCTCCTCCTTTTCTTTTTCTTTCACTGTTCAGCATCCAAATAGCAGCGAAATGCTGGCGAATTTTTTTTCCCTTCGGTTCTTCTTTCTCATTCTTCTCCTCTTCTTCTTCTTCATTTTCTTGCACAGTTTCAGTGATGCCCACTTTTTCGTTTCAGTATAACCCTTCTTTTGAAAAGCAGTATTCATTTTAATTTTTTTTAAGTTTCGCTTCACTTCAAAAGGCGAGCGCTTCGCTTCTCGCTTTAAGCGAAAAGGGACTTGTTGCTTTTCCTTGCTTCACGCTCTTCACAACACTGGGTTCAATACTATTGATAAGTTCAATACTATTGATAAGCTAATTATCAATGAGACTTTAATTGGTGATATGAATGTGATAAGAGGGAGATTCTGGATTTCTACCAGCAGCCGTACACTGAGCCGGAAGGTTGGAGGCCTGATTTTGCATGCCAAGATTGCACAAAAATTAATGAAGAAGAGGAATTATGGCTACAAAGAAAATTTGATGAAAATGAAATCTTAGAGGACCTCAAAGCTTGTGCAACACACAAAGCCCAGATGGGTATACCATGGGTTTCTTCATTCATCGTTGGGATGTGGTAAAAGCATATTTGGTTAAAACTTTTCAAAATTTTCATCCTCGGGAATAAATTAAGTAGCATTAATCCCTAAAAAAGTTGGAGCTGAGAAGTTGATGGATCACAGACCTATAAGTCGTCATCTCAAAGGTTCTGACAGAGAGATTGAAGATGGTGATTCACAAGCTGGTAGATTCTCAACAAATAGCCTTTATCAAAGGTAGACAGATTATGGATGTTGCTTTGATTGCTAATGAGTGTGCTGATTCTAGAATCAAAGGCAAGATTTCTGAGATTTTGTGTAAACTAGAGATTGAAAAGGCTTATGACCATATTAACTGGATCACAATTAGGTTCTCTATTCTAGTAAATGGATCTCTAGAGGGATTTTTTCATCAGAAAGAGGATTAAGGCAAGGTGACCGTTTGTCACCTTTCCTATTCATCATTGCAATGGAAGGTCTGAACGGTTTGATGATGAAGGCTAACCAGGAGGGATGGATAAAGGCTCTTAAGGTTTTAAACAACGTTAGCAGCAATCTGGAAATCACTCATTTGCTATATGATGATGATTCTCTAGTTTTTTGTGATGCTGATGAGGAACAAATCAGACATTTGAGGATGATTCTATCTATCTTTGAAGCAATTTCTGGCTTGCATGTAAATTGGAGAAAGTCACAGATTTACTCGGTGAATGAAGTCCCCAACATTCAGAGACTAGCTAGAGTTTTAGGTTGTGAGGTGGGGGTGTTACCAACCACTTACCTTGGTTTACCTTTAGAAGCAAATAAATAAATTTGGAGTGGAGTGCTGGAGAGGTGTGAAAAGAAGCTTTCCAAGTGGAAAAGTAACTATCTATCATTAGGAGGAAGGGTCACCTTGGTGAATAATGTTTTAGATTCTCTTCCTACTTATATGATGTCTTTATTTCCTTTGCCAGTGAATATAGAAAAAAGACTTGACAAATTAAGGAGAAAGTTTATTTGGCAAGGAAACAAGGAGAAGAGGAGTTTTCATTTAGTGAACTGGAAGACCTTGACAAACAGCAAGAAGGAAGGAGGATTGGGGATCAGAAATTTGATATATCACAACAAAGGTTTACTAATGAAATGGCTATGGATATTTCTTGTGGAGGCACAAGCTCTTTGGAGACAGGTAATTAAGGAGAAGTATGGGGCAGAGGGTCTATGGTGTACAAGACAACTTTCTGCCAGTTATGGGGTAAGTGTTTGGAAATTTGTAAGATCTTTATGGCTAGCTTTGAAAAGCAATGTCAACATAAAAGTTGGTAATGGTGTCAAGGCTATTTTTTTTTGGAATTATGACTGGATTGGAAATGGTCCTCTCAAACATAGTTTTCCAGATTAGTTCAACTTAATGCAACAGCCTCAAGCAAGAGTGGCAGAGACAGGGCGAAATTTTACCTTCGGAAGACTTCTAAATGACTGGAAAGTTACTAGACTACTAGAGTGACTGGACTTTTAAATCTTTTGGAAAGTTTCAAAGGCACTACAGAACAAGAGGACAGTCTAGTGTGGGAAAGAAACAGCAGCGAAGTTTTCTCAGTGAAGTCAGCTTATAGGGTGTCAAACAGGTCTGGATTACATCATACTGGGCCTTGGCATTGGAAGAACATTTTGAAGGTGACCATCCCTTTCAAAGTGGCATGTTTTTTATGGCCACTGGTTAAGGAGACAGTCTTAACACATGATTGTTTGGTGAAAAGAGGAATACAGTTATGCTCTAGATGCTTTATGTGCGGGAGAGATGGAAACAAACAGCCACTTGTTTCAACATTGCAGAGTAACCAGCAAGTTGTGGCAGCTATTTATGAGTTTGAAAGGATTAATCTGGGTAATGGCCAAGATAACTGCAGATATGCTAGCTTGTTGTAATGATCCAGTCAACTTACCAAGGAACAAGACTTGGTGGAACATGATCCTGCATGTATTTTGTGGATAATTTGGAACGAGAGGAACTTAAGATGCTTTGAAGGTATAGTCAACTCTGAACAGAAGATCATTATGAGTTGTAAATTTTTGTTTCATTTTTGCTGCAAAGAAGCACTATTAGAAAATGTAGAATTCAGTAACATCTTGGGATCTTAGAAACTAGCACAGGACTAACTTTTTGTTCTTTTTTGAGGTCCTATAACTCAGGTTCCTCTTAGCACAGTCTTTGTGCTAAGGATTGCTTTCATTGTTAAGAATATACATGTTATCTTATTCAAAAAAAAAAAAGTGATACCTACTCAATTGAATATGTACAGCTGCAAACTAAGACGGTGATCGAAGTAGAAAACGATACTACTAAAGAAACGTCTTTCTCCACATATTTAACTTTGATTGTTCATTTTCGTAGGTCTAAACGATATCCAGTCATCTTGATCTTGAACAAACAAGTCAAGATACGACGATCCATATTGATCCTTCATACAAACTTATAATTTATTACAACAAAACATACCAGTATTATCCCACAATTTATTACAACAACAACAACATATCCTGTATTATGAATTATGCCACGTCGTAGGGTCTAGGGAGGGTAGTGTGTACGCAAACCTTACCCCTACCTTGTGAAGATAGAAAGGATGTTTCCAATAGACCCTCAGCTCAGGAAAGCATAAGCACTACATTAATGAAAAGATAGACAAGAAGGGACAGCACCAAAAGGCCATGCAAAAGCAGCATAAAAACAACAAGATAAAAGATGACCAGATGAAAGAAAGCGACGGGTAGTCATAGAAACCTACTACCAACAAATGCGAGAGTGCGTACTAATACTGTCGGTATGAACAATCTAGACCACCTACCCTACTACCCTAATCTTCGACCTTCATCCTTCCCATCAACGCCATGCCCTCGGTCAACTGAAGTTGCGGCATGTCTTGTCTAATCACCTCTCCCCACTTCTTCTTCGGCCTACCTCTACCTCTCCGTAGGCCCTCCAATGTCAACCTCTCACACTTCCTCACCGGGGCGTCGGTGCTCCTCCTCCTCACACGTCCAAACTACCTAAGCCTCGCTTCCCGCATCTTGTCCTCGATAGGGGCCACACCCACCTTGTCGCGAATAACCTCATTTCTAATCCTATCTAACCTGGTGTGTCCGCACATCCATCTCAACATCCTCATCTCTGCTACCTTCATTTTCTAGACATGAGTGATCTTGACTGGCCAAGACTCGACCCCATACAACATAGTCGGTCTGACCACCACTCTATAGAATAAGCCTTTAAGTTTTGGCGGCACCTTCTTGTCACACAAAACACCGGAAGTGAGTCTCCGTTTCATACATCCCACCCTAATACGAAGTGTGACATCTTCATCAATCTCCCCATCCCTCTGTATAATAGACCCAAGGTACTTAAAACTTCCTCTCTTAGCGATGACTTGCGAGTCCAGCCTCACTTCCCACTTTCCCTTCCCCTTCCCCTTCCCCTCCTTGAGTCTCACCACTGAATTTACACTCCAAGTATTCTGTCTTGGTTCTACTCAACTTGAAACCTTTAGACTCCAAGGTCTGCCCCCACACCTCTAACCTCGCGTTCACACCGCCTCGCATCTCGTCAATCAGCACAATATCATCTGCAAATAACATGCACCACGACACCTCCCCTTGGATGTGGCGTGTCAGTACGTGATAACCTTCACATTATCCGATAAATAGGCTTTATCCCAAAATAAATTGGATATGCAACTACATTCACGAACGGTTGCATGTAAAATAACATGTAAATGCAAATAGCTAATTTTATTAGCCCAATCACTTTCACCGCACCAAATATGACAATCGCAACAAATTTCCCTATCGCAACGACATCTGGCTTGCATCATAAGGTAAGCAGACTTGTTTTATGAGCACAAACGAAAGGTCAATTTGTTATTCGAAGAGCATTTTTGTTTTCTAAAGCAAACACGGAATTGTTAATTGTTTCTGGAAAACCAAAAACAGTGAAAGGCTATTTTCCGAAACCAATTCTTCCACCGTACAAACCAATTCTTTCAAACCAAATCCAAACACATGTTGTTCCAAAGGATCAAAATCAAAACAAAACCAACCAAAACCAAACGGTTTTCTAATCCAAATCCCACACGTCAAACTCATAATGAGTAAAGATCTATTTCATTGTGAAAGCAGTGTTTTAAAGCCAAATAAGAAAACACTTCTATTAATGCCACAAGACATGAAGTTAGAAATTTACTAAGAACTTCCGAAGTAATTATGTTCGGAGTAAATATGTTATCTTTCGGTGTTTTAAAAGGATAGGCAAGGTGCATTATAGTATTTTATTCTAATATGGTAATCTGAGGATAGTAATAGAAGATACACATAAGGAGAAACACTTGTGAAAAAAATGAACCTTGAGCCTAACTCAACCCCAAAAGCTAGCTCGTGAGGTGAGGATTGTCCAAGACCATATGAGGAGACCAAGAACCCTAATACCCAACGATGTGGGACAATTAACACCCCCTGCATGCCCAACCCGAAATTGGAACGTGGAGAAGATAATATGGGGGCCCAACATCGAGTGAGATAAGAACTGGGTGGGCCTGCCTCTAATACCATGTTAAAGAAATGGAGTTTGGACCTAACTCAACCTCAAAAGCTAGCTCATGAGGTGAGGATTGCCCAAGCCATATTAAGGTGACCACCCATCCCTTAAATCACTGATGTGGGACTCCTCACAATCATAGACCCCTCACACCAGGGCTGGACATCTAGAGCATGGACAATTTAACATGGGGCCAATATTGAAAAACGAGAATTAGGATGGGTCATGCTCTAATACCTTGTTAATAAAATAGACCTTGGGCCTAATTCAATCTCAAAAGCTAGCTCATGAGGTTAGGATTGCCCAAGACCATATAAGGAGACGAAGAATCCTAATACCCACCGACGTGGGACAATTAACAATACTAAAACATTTCATTGCTAAAAATAAAAAGTAAAAAAGAATTGTGCTTTATGCAAAGATCATTAAATGTTTTTGAGCCCATATTAAGGATGGGTTGGGTACCACGGTTTTAGTCCCAAACATTCATATATGAAGTACGTTAATCTGGAGGTTGGAATATAGATGTTAGTAAATTATCAAGGAGATTTCTCCAAAATCTACCCAAAGCCGAGGGAACGTATCTTATTTCCCTTGTCGGATCTGAAAAGGAATTACATAGGTTAAAGACGTAACATCGCTCTTGTGAAACCAAATTTAACTATTCAAGTGTCAGCCAAAAAGGAAACTATTTTCCTCCGTTTTCTTTAGCCCATTCAGTCATAAACAAACAATAAGGAAATTTCGGAGCAAACAGTAACCAGTTATGTGAACAAATTATCATTAACATATTCTCAAACTTAGGGGCATGATGAATAACCATAGCCCCACAGGAAAACATCACGAATACGCCAGTAAGAAAAGAATAACAGACAATCTCAATCATCTAACTGTTTAGCATAGTGATCATAATAAAAGGTTGGTTTGGGCCAGCACTGGAGTTAGATTATGCTCCAGTACAGTTTCAATAGTTAAGATAGTCTATTACAGTTTTAATAGTTAAGAACAATCTGAAGCTCAAACCATTAATCCAGCAAAGGCGGTGGGACAGTAATTCATATTTTTATTCATCTTTTAATTAAGTGCTAACAAAATCCAAGCAATTCATAACAGAATTAGCCAAACAATGTAAAAGACCTAGACCCAAATGGAATTTAAAGTTCAGCCTGTACAAGAGTAATAAGAAAGCAAGTATTCTTTATTTTACAGGACATGGAACTTAGAAGTAAACTGTGACAATGATTTTCGTTAGAAGGAAAACACTACTTAGAACATCCAAAGAAAGCAAAAGTCCTGAGCAGAATCACATAGTCCAACATGGTACAGAGGTGGATCTTTAAAAGCTATATATGCAATGGTAGAAAGATAAGAAATTAGTCACCCATGCAAAAATGTGGAATATAGAGGAGGGAGCTAATTTACATCAACATCCATTATTTTGTTTTTATGAAACTGTTTAAGAAATTATGATCAAATCATTTTTTATGATTGAGCTATGGATGTAAAATAGAATTCAGAAGATCTATTAATTTTAACATAGTGAAAATGATTTTTATATGAAACAGAAGTTACATTTCTTCCAAGTAAAATTCATAAATCTCAAAGTAAGACAGTGAAAGAAGAAGACCATTAATAATTTGTGAGGCACATTCTGCCAATACTTAGTACCCAGCATTTCTTCTAATGAAACAGCTAAGACATTAACAACTGGAGATACAACTAGCATAGATCATTTTAAATAAAATGAAAATAAGGTGCTGCCTGACACGCCTAAAGGATTAAATGAAGGCGCACATACTGCCCATATGAGCTCATCAGCTAGCACTTACTGTTTTCCTAAGTTGCTCGGGCTCTTAAATTTTGGTGTCGCACCCGTGTAGACACGACATGAGTGTGGGTGTTGCATCTGTAGTGGATTTTGGGTACTTTAACCAAAATCGACGGTGAAACTCGGGACAATACAATGACTACTAAAATCAAAATAAAAGCTAGGGTGAAATGGAAGAAAATGGAATATGTTGTACATAAAAATTTCTATGTCAGTCCTTTTCCTTTTATCTCCTTCTCGGATTCTCCTTTGGAAACGTAGAAGGGCTACAAGTTCCAATTAGAAAATGCTTCTCTGTTTCTTATTAGCTTAGTTCAAATGTTGATGTTCTTCATTCTTCATGGTTATGAACTTGTAGTCCTTTTCCTGCACTCTACAAGCACCAAGTAAGTTTTCCTTACAATGTCTCATAATTTAGGCATATTTTTATAACTCTACTTTCAGATACTTGAATTATTTTTAGCGGAATCCCCGCACGCTATGCATACCCCCCGAATCTTAAAATTTTTATCATGAAGGATCCAACCTCTAGATCCACACCCGCGTCGGACACCTGCACCATAGTCCGAGCAACTTAGCTATTTTCTCAATTCCAATGCATTTAGTGAACACATGCAATAAAGACACAATGCTTCACATTTTCAAAGACGTGATTTATGATTCAAGAATGTGCCAATTGAATAACTCCTTAGGCCAAATAGACATAAGAACTTACAAGAGAATTCATAATCAAGCAAAAATACACAAAAGGACCGAGGTTTCATTGGACACTAGTTATTTTGCTCATCTAATAGTATGGACCAGCAACTGCACCTTGGAAACCAAGACAAGAAAAGACACATATTTCATTAAGTGAAGGGCATCATACCAGAGCCATGTATTATCCAGAAAAGTAGCTTACAACAAGTACACTGATGCCTAGTAAATAGAAGCTCAATACATAATCTCAAGAACTACCTGAACACCAGCATAGTGTTTCCATGCTTTGTCGAGCTTGTAGTCGGTAGAAAGTAGACGATAGTTAGACAATGCAAGCTCATAATCATGTAACATGAAGGCATAATCACCCAAAACTCTTATTTGTGATTCAATAGAGCTGAAAGTATACCTTGAAAGGCAACCACAAACTTTGATTAGTCGTGAAAAGAAAAATGAAAACAGAACCATGTAACAAACTAGACAAAGGATGAGCTTGCAAACTTACGTTGGACCAGCTGGGTTTTCTGGTGTATCTTCTTTCCCCTTTCTCCACCACAAGTTCTTTATTTGGTTTCTAAAACCTTTTCTTGTTGCAGAAACCTGCAATTTAGCACTGTAAGTCACAAAAAAACACAGAAGCAAACAAACATGTTATCATCAACTTCCAAAAATTTGGGGGGGGGGTACCTGCTGATTGAGAAGACGGATTTTTTGCTCCATATGAGGAATAATATGTTTAGACGCTACATCTTGTATGAATTTCTCCAGCTGCTCGATTCAACGCATAAGTAAATAATTACTTACATCAAGGAGAAAGATATTAATAACCAGCTATCCTAAGAAAGTACCTCAAAGTTCAGCCATAAAAGGTTCAGGAACAAATACCTCATCCAAGTCATCTGAGCTAAGGAAGCAGCGTAACTGCTGGCCATGTGAAATATCAGTTTTCTGTCAGACAGAAGATGATAATTTTGTTTACTTCATCTAATAGACAAAGATAATAAATCTAATACATATGATGTGAAAAGGATAAACTCAGGAAGATTATCTTACAAAAGCAGCCCACAGATTTTCATGTTCTCCTGACCCATCCTTAGAGGAGTTGATACACAGCAAATGACAACAATTAGCCCCAAATGTGCTCCTCATCTCTGCCAAGGTTTTGGTTGCTCTGTAGAAAATACAGAATATCATTAACAGCGACATCATGCAAAATTGAGCTCTAGCTTTTTGCAACCAAAAGACCGCCACAATACGACTAACCATAAGTCTAGAAACAGCTTTGATAGTCTAAGAGGCAATAGGGAAAAGGACTATATGATAGCCCTACAATCGGGAACTCCTCTTGTGCCCCTTTCAATAGTTGTGTACTGTATAATCATCCCAAGAATAAGTTTAATGTGAAACCCCTGATGATAGTAGATGAACTTCGCATCAACATGACTTAGAGAGGCTTTGGAACTTGTTAAGTGATGAATGCCATGTTGTGACTGAACAATAAACATGTTCACTGACAAGGCTCCTTGTTGTGTTTGAAAGCTATTCAAACAAGGAGATAGCACTTGGGAGATCTAGGAAAAGAAACGAATGACCAGAGACAGGTATCAGAGAGCCGAAGAAGCAAGAAATGACCTGATGGGCAGTACCTAGGAGCTCAGCAATACTGAGGTGCTGAAAAGCAGAAAAAGAAGATTAGCACATGCCAAGTGCTTCAGAGCAGGAAAATCATGCTTCTAAAGTTCTCCAACCGCTGGGCACCACATGCCCAGAGCCTGGTTCTAGGCAGCAGGTGTATGTTGTGGCTGTTGGTCAGTGACTAGGCACTCCAACAACAGCTCCTAGGTGTTGATAAGCATTTTCTAGGTTTCCATTAAAAACAACGACAAAACTGCATTTTGCTTGTTGCAATGGAATGTATAGGTAGGGATTATTTAATGCTTGCAAAGCCCATTGCGCGCTCTCTATCCCCTTTTGGGGGCGTCCCTATAGAGAAGAAAGTTCAGTCTACAGGAGTCGTTGGGCCACATCCATCTATCCTAAACAGTAACCCTTTCCTTGTTCGGTCTTCGGAGAGGGAGCTAGACGAGCACTTGCAAGAGAGCAACCGGCAGATCTAAAACTGCTATAGTAGAGTAGAACAAAAGTACCTCCCAAAGGTTCTAAGGTTCTACCTTTTCTTGTGCATTTGGGAATAGATAGAAAGTTTCTAAATGAATAAAAGACTCTCAATTGATTGAGTGTCATGTTCATGAGGTTCCACATCATCCTCTTCACCACAAATGATCGGCTTGCCCGAAAATGACCTGGAGGCTGGATCAATATGGAAATCCCAATTCACTTGGCCTTTTGACATAATCAAATAAAAAGCCCCAAGGGCGCCATATTCTAGGAGCTCAAACTATGGGCTTGAATAAATCCTCCTATTGGCCGGGACAAGCTTTTCCATATATATAGTTTTTTCGAAGGTAACATATTAGTATATATAATAAATTTAGATTACACAAAGCAGTGTAGTCCTATATAATTACAAGGAGAGTTGAAGCTTGAGTTCTTAAATCATAACCTATCATGAGTAATCTAAAATCTCATAAATAGATTCAGCTTCTTGTAAGTACTCCTGTTTACACCAAAATAAAATAGAACTAAACAATTCATCTTTAGCTTCTGAATTGAACTTATGTTATCTTCAAAACATCTCTGGTTTCTCTTTCCTGATTGTCCACCAAATGCAAACTGGGACACTCTTCCATCTCTCTTTGTGTCCTAAAAGGTTACCATCTTTGTTCCAACAAGCTAGGACTTCCTGGATTCTCCTTGGCATGGTCCACTTGACTCCCCTCAAATTAATGAATATCTTCCATAATTGATCTGGCATTCTAAAGTCTAAAAGAGATTATTGATTGTCTCGGCCTCTTCACCTACTTATCATTTATCTCTCCCTTTTTCTTTTCTCTTCCCTCCTTCCTTTCTTGCTTTCCTCTTCTTCTTATTACCCTTCCTGAGCCGACGATTTATTGGAAACAGCCTCTCTACCTGTTAGGTAGGGGTAAGGTCTGCGTCCAGACTACCATCCCCAGACCCCACCTGGTGGGAACATACTGGGTTTGTTGTTGTTAACATAACTGAAAACCCCTCTCTTTTTTTTTTTTTGAGAAGTTAACAATTTGTATATCAATATTGATTCTTCACTGGAATTGTGAAGTCGCCCATAATTACACTGTGGGTGCCCATACAAAGTAAACAACAAAAAAAAAAGGCACTGATCACTCAAAACCTACTTAGACTAGATCTAAAGCTTCTAAGATGGATTCATGATCCTCCAAAATCCTTCATTTACACCAAAAATAAAAAAGAGCTACACTTTTCATCTTTGTTTTCTGGATGTTGCTGACTCTTCCTTCAAAACATTTTTGATTCCTCTCTTCCCATATTGTCCACCATATACAAGTTGGGACAATTCTCCATCTCTCTTTGTCTCTCGAAAATGTTCCCTCTTTATTCCAGCTAGTTAGAATATCGCGAACTCTTCCC
Organism: Nicotiana undulata; assembly: GCA_005239495.1. NCBI lineage: Eukaryota > Viridiplantae > Streptophyta > Magnoliopsida > Solanales > Solanaceae > Nicotiana > Nicotiana undulata. The sequence goes on along the minus strand of ML289806.1, from coordinate 23,486 downwards.
GGCATTGCCCATGGCACTCCCCTTAGGCTAATGAAGATCCTCCATATCTGAATAGTGTATTTGCAATGCAAAAAAAGATGGTTGATTGTCTCTGCCTGCTCCCCACATAAATAACACCTAGAACACATTTGGATTCCCCTTTTCTTCAAATTATCTTGTGTTAGGACAGCATTCTTTGCTAATAACCAAGTGAAGCATGCGACTTTGTGTGGAATTTTGACTTTCCAAATCATCTTCCATGGCCAACATCCAACTTGATTGTTTGCCAGGCTGTATTCTTTGTACGCACTCCTAACTGAGAACTTTCCTTGCCCGTTTCCTTGCCACAGAGGTCTTGGCTTGAGTTGATTCCGGTGAACTGTTCCAAGACCCTATAAAACTCAATCAACCTGTCTATCTCCCAATCGTTTAGTCTTTTCCTGAAAGTGAGGTTCCATCCTTGGGCTGTCCAAACATCTGCTAAAACTGCTTGATGTTACTGATTCAGTTCATGAATGTTAGGGAAGAGATCCTTCAGAGAACCTTGTCCTAACCAATTGTCATTCCACAGAGAAACTTTACTTCCGCTTCCTACTTTGAGGCTTGATTTGTTGATCACTTTTGGCCAAAGGTTTCTAATTGATCTCCATAGACTCACCCCATATGGGCTTCTCACTGATTTGGTTGTCCAGTTTCCTTCACTTCTATATTTCTCCCGGATGACCTCCGTCCACAATGTTTGGTCTTCTGCCGCCAGTTTCCATAGCCACTTCATCATTAGACATTGATTCTACACCTTCAAATTCTTTATTCCCAGACCCCCTGCCCTCTTGCTGGAAGTCAAGTCATCCCACTTCACCAAGTGAAATTTCTTTGTATCACAGTTGCCTTCCCACAAAAAATTCCTTCTCATGGCATCTATTCTCTTTATCACATTAATTGGAGCCGGAAATAAGGACATCATAAATGTTGGCATGGCATCAAGTACCGAGTTGATTAGAGTTAGTCTTCCCCCCATGGATAGGTATTGATTTTTCCAGTTTGCTAATTTCTTTTCACATTTCTCTAGTACACTGTTCCATATTCCCTTTGCCTTACTTTTTGCACCTAAAGGCATCCCCAAGTACACAGTTGGAAGCCCATACCGTTCCCCCCAAAATGCTGGCCAAATTTTGGATACCTGGCACCTCATTAACGGGGTAGATGGAACTTTTCTGCCAATTAATGTGCAATCCAGAAAAAGCTTCAAACAAAATGAAGATCACCCTCAGAATCTTTACCTGTTCCCTTTCAGCTTCACAAAACACCAAGGTGTCATCCGCATACTGCAAGTGTGAAATCCTCATGCTACTCACTTTGAAGCGCCTCTGATCCATTTTCTTGCTTGGGCAACCTTTACCAAGTCATTTAGTCCTTCCATGGCGATAATGAACAGAAAGGGGGAAAGAGGATCCCCTTGTCTCAGCCCCCTTTGAGATTGGAAGAAACCAGCTGGAGCCCCATTGATCAAGATTGAAAAACTTACTGTTGAAATACAAAATCGTATCCAGCTAATTCATCTTTCTCCGAAGCCCATCCTTCTCAGAGTATTGATAAGATACACTCAACTCAAGCGATCATATGCTTTCTCGATGTCCAGCTTACATAGCATGCCCGGTTGTTTGGTTGTTTGTCTTGTGTCAATACATTCGTTAGCTATTAAGACTGCATCCATTATTTGTCTTCCCCTGATAAAAGCCATTTGTTGTGCATCCACCAGTTTGTTGATCACCTTTTTGAGTCTCTCGGTTAGAAGCTTAGAGATTATTTTGTAAATACTGCCTATCAAATTGATCGGCCTGAAGTCTCTTAATTCTTTGGGCCCCACCTTCTTTGGAATTAGAGCCACAAAAGTGGCAGTCATGCTTCTTTCGAAGACACCTTGGTTGTGGAAGTTCTGAACAGCTGTAACCACATCAACCTTAACAACCTCCCAACACTTGTTGAAGAAAGCCATTGAGAACCCATCCGGACCAGGTGCTTTGTCTCCTGCACACGCCCTCACACTGTCCCAAATTTCCTGTTCTTCGAATGGACTCTGAAGCATTGAGTTGTCTTCTTCTGAGATTTTTGGTTGGCTCCTGCTAGTTACTGACGGCCTCCAAATCTCTTCTTCAGTGTACAAGTTCTTATAGTATTTGATGATCTCCCACTCAATATCTTCTGGATTTTGCAATGTTTCCCCTTCCACCCTCAACTGGTCAATGTGATTGTATCTCCTGTGAGCGTTTGTTGTTCTGTGAAAGAACTTTGTGTTTCTATCTCCCTCTTTCAACCACAGTGCCCTGGATCTCTGTCTCCAAGTTATTTCCTCTCGATTTGCAATCTCCTCAAGTTCTGTGGACAATGCTGTTTTGGTTAGGATTTCCAAATCAGATAGACCTCTTTGTTCATGAATCTTCTCCAGATCTGCCAATTTAGAGAATATGTTTGATTTCTGCCTGGCTAGGCTACCCTCCATTGATCTGCTCCACTCCTTTAATTTTGTTTTTAAGGCTTTGAGTTTAAAAGCCAAGATGAAGTCTGGCCTTCCTCTGCAAGTGAATGACTTCCACCAGTCTTCAATTCTGCTCATGAATCCATCAGTCTGAAGCCACCAATTCTCGAACTTGAAGTGTGTCTTGACCGGTTCCCAGGGGCCTGATTGAAGCATTACTGGGTAGTGATCAGAATTCACTCTCTACATCAGTTGTTGCTTTATGTTGGTGAAGTTTTCATTCCAATCAGCAGAGAATAGGAATCTGTCCAGCCTGGTTGCTGCTAGATGTCTATCTCCCTTCCTCCATGTGTGATCCCCTCCAGCTAGTTGGATATCTACAAGTTCCATATCCTCTATGAAGCTAGAGAAGTCCATCATTGCTCTTGAAATTCTGGAACAATTTCTCTTCTCGGATGGAAATCTCACTGTAATGAAATCCCCGCAGACCACCCAAGGACCCTCAAATAGACCTCTAACTCCTGCCAGTTCCCACCATACTTCCTCCCTCTTTATCCTGTCATTTGGTGCATAAACTCCTGATATATGAAAGGAATACACCTGAGTTTTCCCAGAGAGTTTACAAGTAATGGTATGTGCTCCAGTTCCAACCACCTCCCCCTCCCACTCTCTACCATCCCACATAACTATAATTCCCCCTCTTGTCCCGCTAGCTTCAAGTTGAACATATCTAACCCATCTATTGCCCCATAACTCCCTTACTAGATCCCTGATATCCCCCTCTACTTTTGATTCTTGTAAACAAACTATCCCTGCCTTCCACTCAAGCAACAAACCTTTTATCAATCTCTTTTTCCTCACCCTATTCAACCCCCTCACATTCCATGACAAAATACTCACGATCATTGATTAACCATCAATAAGGACCCCCCCCCCCCTACTTCTCGTTCCATTGCTTTTGAAGCCCTAGTAACCTAATCCATGTCTGTTCTATTTTTTTGCTTTCCCGCACCGTGCCCACCATTGGAGCTCCATTTTTCCTTTTTTCCAGTACCAGTCGTTCTTCATCACGTATTCCCCAGCAATTTTTTAGGGGAATTCAAACAGATATCTATTCTGATCCATTTCATATATGTTAATCCTATTTGTTTGTACCCACAGCTTAGATGTCCATCTTCGAACCTCCGAGAGGGTAACCATTTCTGACTCTCCATCTGCTATTTGTCCCACCAGGCATCTGTCCAAAACTTCATTGTGGCTTTGGACTTCTTTTATATGTATTATGTCACCATCTTGTTGAATTTCTGCTATATTCAAATCTCTGTTGGCCCATTTATGGTTTCTGACAGTGTTTGAGAACATTAAATCATCTTGAACCACCCTAAGAGCATTGAATGCGTTCCCTCTTTCCCCATCATAAATGAATCTCTCAATTCTTGTCGCTATCTCTAACCAGCCTGAGTTGAAAGACACTTCAGGGACAATAATAACTGATCTCCCCCTGCTATGGACCCTGATTATGGACATGTAGCGACCATATTTGTTGAAGTTTTTTGCACAGAAAGTCTCCGAGAACTGGTCTTTACTTTTCCATCTTTTGACATAACCACAACATTGTCTTTGTGTTGAAGGTGGTTCTTCTTATGAAGCTTCTGCCTCTTTCTGTCCACTCAAACCAGTCTTCATCCATGGTTGGTCTTCTTTCTATCTCATAAGATTTGAATCCCATTGCAAAGTAAATAATATTATCCTTCATGCTTGGGCTGCACAGAGAACTCTGCTTAATCACAAGAAAGTCAGTAAGACACGTAAGGTGATCACTAATGATTAAGTTTGAGAAGATTTAGTTAAGTTACGATCAGGCTGGTCGCTGGATAGAAGCTCTGCTGACCTAGAAAGTAGGAGAGAGAGAGAGAGTCCATTGGGGACTGTGCCTGGGAGCATTTTTGTTCAAAATGCTTTTTTGCTGAAAACCCCTCTTAATGAGATTGCCTTGAGTCAAAACTGCCTTTTTTCGCCAATAACCATGTGAAGCATGCTACCTTGTATGGGATTTTAACTTTCCATATCATCTTCGAAGGCCAACAATCAATCTGATTGTTTGAAAGGTTAAACTCCTTATATGCTGAGTTCCCAAAAAAATTCCTTGTGCGTTACAATTCCAAGACATACCATCCACTCTAGTTGAAAGCCCCCTGAATTGTTCCAGGTGTTATAGAGCTTTGTTAGCTTGTCCCGCCTCCTAGTCATTCAATAGTCTTCGGAAGCTAAGATTCCATCCTGGATTGCCCCATACTTCTCTCACGCAAGCTCCATGTTGCTGATTCAAATTGTAAATATCTAGAAAGAGTTGCTTCAATGGCCTTTGCCCTAGCCATTTGTCATCCCAAAAGGATGTTTGCATACCATCTCCTACTTTGAAACTGGACTTGTCGATGAGCATGGGCCATAAGTTTCTTATGGATTTCCACAGACTGACTCCATAGATGCTATTCACAGCTTTAGTAGTCCATCCATTTACCATCCATCCCATATTTTATCTTGATAGTATCCCTCCACAATAGTATCCCTCCACAAGTACTGTTCTTCAGCAACAAATCTCCATAGCCATTCCATCATCAGGCATTGGTTATGGATTCTCAAATTCTTGATTCCCAGACCACCTCACCTTCCTTCTTACTGGTTGTAAGAGTACTCCATTCAGCCAAGTGCATTTTCTTTGTGTCACTATTCCCTTGCCAAAGGAAATTTCTTCTGATAGCATCCAGTTTCTCACAACACTGACAGGAATTGGAAACAGAGACATCATATAGGTAGGCAAAGCATCAAGAACACTATTTATCAAAATCAATCTTCCACCTAGAGAGAGGTATTGGTTCTTCCAATTGACTAGCTTTTTTCACACTTCTCAATCACTCCATTCCATATCCCTTTTGATTTACTCCTCGCCCCCGGTGGCATACCCAAGTAGATTGTTGGCAATACTCCTACTTTTTACCCCCTAAAATTGCAGCCAGATGGTGCATCTCATTGACTTCATTAATTGGATAGATGCAACTTTTACTCCAATTAATGTGTAATCCTGAAATAGCTTCAAAGAGAATGAAAATTACTCTCAACACTTTCAGGTTATCTCTATCAGCATCACAAAAAACTAAAGTAGCACCAGCATATTGTAAATGAGAGATCTCCAAATTGTCGGCAGCCTTGGGATTCACAATAAAGCCCCTAATCCAACTGCTGGTATGTGTTGTTTTTATCAAATCATTTAAACTCTCCATGGCTAGGATGAATAGGAAAGGTGATAGGGCATCCCCATGTCTAAAACCTCTCTCGGATGCAAAGAATCCAACCGGTGAGCCATTTATCAAGATTGAAAATTAACTGTGCTGGTACAAAATCTGATCCAGTTAATCCATCTGCCACCAAACCCCATTTTCTCAAGCACCCCCCAAAGGAAACCATTGTAACTTGAACTCGTGACGGTTCCAAAACCATTCTCCTCTGAGGACATGTTCTGCAACTGTCTTCAAAGCAAATTCGAAGAGAAATTTGTTGTTACCCATTTCATAAATGTTGAGTCCATGCGCTTGCTTCCATGAACTACTAGCCCATCACCGAATTTCTGATAAAATGAGGATATCGGAGATTTCTTTTGGAAAACTACCAACTATGCTCCTGCTGAGAAGTTCACTCTGGGTGGTGCAGTGATCTCCAGATATGTGAATGTTACCCCACCTTTCTTAGACAATAGCTTCATTAATTTCCCTCAATGTTCATAGCAAGACAGTATAATTATCAGAAATTAGAGAAATAAATCCAAGGCAGTATAATTAGAGAAATAAATGCAAGGCAGTATAATTAGAGAAATAAATGCAAGGTAGCACACGAGAATATGAACGACGTGCTGCTAGCAAACTACGGAATTACCAATGGCAAGTAGTAACGGACCAAGACACGCGAATATAGCAAACTATGGGGAAAAAAAGGGTACCATACTAGCACCAATATTATCGAACTAGAGAAGACAAAGGAAAACGCATGATTACCTACTAACTTTCTACCCTAATCTTCAACCTCCACACCCTTCTATCTAGGGTCATGTCCTCGGTCAGCTCAAGTTACTCCATGTCCCGCCTGATCACCTCTCCCACCCCAAGACTTCTTTGGCCTACCTCTACCCCTCCTCTCATCTCCCAAGGTGAACCTCTCACATCTCCTGACTGGGGCATCTGTGCTTCTGCTCTTAACATACCCGAAACATCTCAACCTTGCCTCACGCATCTTAGCCTCCACAGAGGCCACTCCCACCTTGTCCCGAATAACTTCATTCCTAATTCTATCCAACCTAGTATGCCCACACATCCATCTCAACATCCTCATTTCCGCTACTTTCATCTGCTGGACATGGGACTTTTTGACTGCTAACGCTCTGCCACATGCAATATAGTCGGTCTAACCACTACCAAGTAGAACTTCTTAAGTCTCAACGGCACATTCTTATCACACAAGACACCGGAAGCGAGCCTCCACTTCATCCACCCTGCTCGTCTTTTATGCATCTCACTTAGACCAGATCTCGGGCCTTCCACTCCCTCACCTTCGCTAGCCTGTACAACTGCTTGTCCCTTCCTTTATCCCTAATTTCTTCGTATAAACGACTAAACGCCGCGGTCTTAGCCGCAGTAACCGCCTCCTTCCTAGCCTTCTTGTACCCCTCCCTGTAAGCACTCTTATGTCCCTCGTCTATACTCTCTACTAGCTTCAAAGAAAGAAAACATAGAGTAATAATAATAATAATAATAATAATAATAATAATAATAATAATAATAATAATAATAATAATAATAATAATAATAATAATAATAATAATAATAATAATAACAATAACAATAACAATAACAACAACAACAATAATAATAATAATAATACACTTGTCATTATCCTTTACAAGTTCAGTTCTAAAATAAGTGAAAAGTTGTGGGTAGCACCAAAGATTGTCAACATATTCTTAACTGGGTTGTTGGCCTTTACTAATTATTTAAGTTAATGTTGGGTTTGGGATTGGGCTAATGTCTAATGGATATGCTTGACTGATTTAGTTGTTAAGGCCTAAGGGAAAAACATAAGGTACAAAAAAATTAGGATTTTTGGATATCTGAAATTTATCATCGTGATACTGAAATCCGAAATTTTCAAAAATTAATACCAAACACCAAACCGTAATTCAAAAAAACGAACCAAAAATCCAAAAAATCCAAATTTTTGTGTTTGACCAAACTATTTTTGGTTTAGATTTCGGTTTTGCCCAAACTATGTCCACCCCTATTTGTCATTAATTTAGTATTTACAATAGATTTAGTTGTTTGAACAAATCCTAGTTGTTGTCCTTAGCAATTAAATTAGTACCAATTCGTCATGGGACTGCACTAATACTAACTCTAAATTACTTGTATACATCCATGTACACTTATGTGTTTGTTGAGACAACGCTAACTTCATTTGAGAGCGTCTCAAAAGTATGTTTTGTCAGTTCCAAGTTCAGATAAAAGCATTCATTCTTATTTTGGGAGGTTGCTTCAAACTTCTCAGTCAGTTCAAAATGCCTAGGGTATTTCGAGTATAGCAATTAATTCAGCATCAGGAATGAGATGCTCAAAACAGACATGCTTGTCTAAACTCCCAAAAAGAATTTGCATTAAAACTTCTGTAATCTGATTAGAGGCATAAGGCCTCCAAAGAGATCTAAACAGTACTCTAGTTGTGTTCAAAAAGCACACACCAACAAAGGCAATAAAGTATGACTTCCCTCATCTTTTTTTTCCTTGTTTGATGACTAGGGCTAACTTCCTTCATTTCAAGCTTCTTCAGGCACAGGAATCCCAGGACTTCCAATGTCTTTAATTTTCTGTGTATCCCTAGCCTTGTGCAACTTAGGGAAATCTTAAGTTACTATTTGAATTCAATACAAGCAGAATTATGAGTTTATTTCATGGTTTCCTTTATAAATCTATGAGTTTTTTGACTGCTAAAAGTTAATGAAATAATTTTTTGCAAGTACAGTAAAGTAAACAAACTTGTTTCTTTATTTCAAATACTTTCTCGTCTTTCTAGAAACATCTATCCTTTGCTTCACAACAGCATTATTTCAAAAACTTATGTTGATCAAAGTATCTGGCTTTACTAAAGTACTTCAACTTCCACTCCTCAAGATCTGTGATTGTGATGTTAACAATCTCAGTGTTATAAATCACCATGTCAGATTACATTGGACAATTTCAGAAGGAAGGAAAGAGCATCAAACCTTTCTATTGAGGCGTCCTCACCATCATGTACCAATACAAAATGCTTTAGAATTTTTGGATCCATTGCACCATCATTGAGAAGGGAAGGCAACTGATTAGTGTTAAATAGGTCAACAAATTTGTTGATGGGATCTTCATCCCGCGAAGAAACAGCCAAAAGACCTATATTGTTATCACCACAGAGGTAGAAGCACTGTAAGCTAGAAACGGATATTCAGAGAAGTGAGATGGAACCTCATTTCTGAAAAAGAAAAGAAAAGTGAAAAAGAGGGAGTACAGTGAGGGAAGTGAGTCAAGAAAGTGTCAGAAAAAAAAAGTAGCTTACATGTCACAGGATGGTCAAAAGCTTCATGTTCTGAAAAGGAGACCGTATGTACTAGCTCATTGTTGAAATATTGGAACCATGACGGTAGGAACTCATTTTGCGAAGCTACATTGGAACATCATAAGGGAATTAGTCCAATAAAATTCCATACTTCCAGACAGAAAATTCTTTTTTAACTCCAAATCACAGAAAGTAAACTAATTGGTTATGGACTACAAATACAGCAACTAACTGGCCAATATCAAAACTGCAAGTTAAAAATCTAGCTGTCCACAATGAATTGTAATCTTGCTAGGCCTATGATTTATCTGTTGATACACTTTTGTTAATAATAAACTTGGAGATCACATATCCTTCTTTTTTTAAGATGAGAAAGAATTTAACAAGTTTAATGTAGTGGGAAAACAAATTACAGTTGAGCACAGTCTCAATATCCAGAGGTTCTGAACATAAGTCAGAAAGATCTTTCTCTCCAGCATCAGTGATAACTTGGTTTAACCGCTCCTTTGCAACCTTGAGAAGAGAACATGTCAGTTCTAAAGCAATAAGCTTATACAGAAAAAAGATATCATCATTCAGTTCTCAGGTCGTAGAAACCAACAAGTAGAACATAAAGTGAATACTTTAGCGTCAACAGAAACAAATTTGAACGGTTATTTGACAAGAAAGTAAATCAAGGGGGAATGTAACCCAATATTTTCTATGTAACACTAATTCCTTCAGAATACTACTCGCAGAAAATTTCTTACTAATTCAATACATGTTTTGAATGAAGGGGCCGCTTGGAGGCTTGAAACTTGAGAATCTGTCTAAAAAAAGGTTATAAACTTTTCTGACCCAAAAGAGATGTAGACATTTCTAGTAATGCAATACTTTACTCACTTTTTGAGCTACTCTACATGAGTGACATTCTAGTCATGTTAGGGTGTTCATACATAGAGCCATAATAGGTCTGTTTGTTATGCTTTCAAGAGTCTTCACTTTATCAGGTGAAAACTTGGTTCCAAAGCTTCAAGAGTCTTTCTTGTGTTTACTAATAAGGTCCAATTTCCAAAATGTATCAAGGTTGAACTAGTTCTCTAAGTCATGATTTTCTCTAAGTCCTAGTGTTTTATCTATGAAGCCCAATGTTCTATTCCAATGGGTAGTAAGAACTGTCTTTGCAGAATGTGAGGTTACTGAGGTTAAACTAACTGTATTCCATTGGTCCCAAAAGGTTTCAATCCCCCAGCCCTCATATCCTTCTCTCCTGTCTTTGCTTCTTTCCCACCTCTTTTTTCTATACTACAGCTTCTTCAACAGCTTGCTACCTTCACTATTCACATTGAACAATAACCCCCACCAACTCCCCCCCCCCCCCCCCCCCCCCAAACCCCTTTATTTCCTCATCTGTAATAACTTGTTTAATAACAGTTCACGTATTTTTCACCTCTTCTCAATTTAACCCTCCAAATTCCCAAGGATCAAGGCAATAAGTGCACCCCAATCCAATTAATTTTTATTTTTACCTAATGTACAAACATAGAGAAAGATGGTTTATATTTTGGATGAGGAGAATGCTCTTTGGAGGGAGGTGTTCCGGAGAAATATGGGGTTTTCGAAGGGGGCGGAGGACTAAAAATTACACTTCCCTACGGATGACGTTTATGGAGCAATATTTTGAGAGGGGAAGAGATTTTTGGGAATATATCATTTAGGGTTGGTGATGGGAGTAGAATAAGCTATTGGGGACACAGATAGGGTGGAGATAAAATTTTGAGTATCACTTTTCCTAAAATGTACACAATTTCATGCCAAAAGAAGATGTCAATTCAAAGCATACGGAGGCTGCTAGATGGAGAAACACATTGGGATTTGACATTTAGGAGGAACTTGCAAGATTCGGAGATCGTAGAGTTCTGGAGAATAAGAGATTGATGGAGTTGCTCCATTAACAGAATATTTCACACAATAGCCATTGGCGTTTTCCGTGAAGTCTTAGTATGGTTTGCTACTGGGTAGGGAGGAGGCAGTCTTACCTCATTTTTCGGTTCGGAATCCTAAAATACTGAAAAAGGTGTGTTTCTTTACATGGCTAATTACAAGGGGGGTGATTCTAACAGCTAAGAATTTGAGGAAGAGGGTTACATGTGCTAGTTAGTGCTTCATGTGTAAGTGCTCGGATGAAGATGTAGATCACCTTCATTTACATTGTCAAATTGCATCTTGATTGTGGTGTAAAGTGTTGGGTAGATTTGGTCTTAGTGGGTAATGCGAGGCACGGTTAAAGAAGTAATGTTCAACTGGAGATTCAGAAGGAGAAGAAGACCCGGAGCTTCGGATGTTGCTCCACTTGCACTAATGTGGATGAGGGAGAAATAGGAGAGCTTTTGATGGAGTAGAGAAGGACTTTGTTTGAGGAGTAGTCTCTTTTCCCTTATTATGTTTTGGTGCACCCACGAGATTCCTTTAAGCATAGAAGATTAGGTGACCTTTGTAGAGGGCCATATTTTTTTGTGAGGCCCTCTTTTTAAGTATACGTCTTGTATAAGGTATTTATGCCCTTCATTAATGAAATCTTATTACCTTATCAAAAAAATTGGATGAAGCTTGGTCACACCAAGTTTTACTAGTTTGTGCAGAACTTCACTTTAACATTTCCCATTAGTAATTGCATCAAATCTCTTGTTACTTTGTGTACCATGCTACCTCATAAATTTCCAAAGCTCCACGACTGAAGGTTGTGTGCATCACTTTCAAATCAAGGTGAAGTATTTCATAAAAGTTCTGTGCAATTACTTCATTATTCAGTTATTTAGTAGCTTCTGGTTGAAGCACTACGTGAATTTAGTTTTACGACAACAAAGATTGAGAAGCAATGAAATCATTAGCAAATGATTTAGTAGCTTACTAGCTTAATACTCCATTAAAGTAATGTGAAATAAAATTACTACTCCCTATTTCCCATTTTGTTCCACACAATCACTATTTCAAGAATCAATCAAATAACTTTTTCTTTGACTACACTTATCTTCTTCATTTTTTATAAGTACATTTAGTTATCCAAAATCCAATTATAGTAGTACTCTTCTGTAAGTAATGAATATATACTGCAATTTTATTTTCAGCTAAGAAAATACCTCGATATTAGGCTGCCGAATATCTGAAGCATAAAACAAGCGCAATTTAAACTTCTTGAGCCTGTAAGGCTGATCACTTGCAGTTCGAACTGGCACTGCATATTCCAACAAAGCAAAAGATTTCACAAACAGTTAATTCTACGAAAAATTGCTATTAAATTTACATTAAGATTGTATTGAAACGGAGTTGACCGTCGATATTGTTGAAATTGCAGAAAGGAGAAAGCAATTGGATGAAGGAGAGTTGATTCTTCTGAGAAGATTCCTCAACGAGAGGGGTGCGGAGGACCATGACCACTGGACTGATCTCCTCCAATATCATTCGCCCTAGAGTTGAGTTCGCCGGATCCATCGTCGCCGGTAACTGGATTGCAATGACTCGTGACTCACCGACTCGCTTGATCTCACTGGCTAACTACTACTTTGCTAGGTGTTTATGCCCAGAAGTCAGATCCGGAGCTGTTGTACAATGAAGTAATGGAAATCTGGGCTACTAGTCCAAACCAACTCTATTTAAAAAACATGACAAAAAGATGCTAAGAGCCCTTAAAAATTTTATGCCAAAAATATAATATGGCCATTTTGAACATTCTATTGCCCAGTTGCCCCCTCACTTCTTATGCCTTTGCGCCCTCCCCTTTTCTTTTCTTTTTGTCTATTTTACATTCTTTTATTTTTCTTACTATATTATATTATTATTTTTTCACTATATTTTTTTCTTCTAATAAAATTTTACACTCTTTTTCAGTTTTTATTTTATTTTCTTATTTTTTAGTTATAGTATTTATTTTATTTTATTTTTTCTTATCTTAATTTTTATTATCTTTTGATGTATATTTATTTTTCTTAACTTTATTTTTTTAAGTAAAAAAGTTTCATCCAAACTATTTGTCACTTTTTCTTCTTTCTTTTTTTCATTTATTTTTTATTTTTTCTTTGTAATGACCCGACCGGTCGTTTTGTGAATTAGCATTACGTTCGGTGGCTTAATCGTGTATCATGACTTGCGTGTGTGGCCGGGTCCGTTTTACAGATGATTCGTGATTAATTTGGAAGAATGATTCTTGTTTTAGAAGCTTAAGTGGCAAGAGTTGACCAAAGTTTGACTTTGTATAAACGACTCTGGAATGGTGTTTTGATGATTCCAATAGCTTCGTATGGTGATTTTGGACTTGGACATATGCCCGGGTTTGCATTTGGATGTTTCTAGAAGGTTTTGGAACTATTTGGCGAAGTTGGCAATTTGAAGGTTTGAAAAGTTCATAGGTTTGACCGGGAGTTGACTTTGATGTTATCGGGTCGGATTATTGTTTTGAGAGTTGGAATAGTTTTGATATGTTATTTGGAACTTATATGCAGAATTTGGGCTCATTCTGAATTGGTTAGGCTTAAATCGGGCGCTTGGTTCGAAGTTTGAAGTTTATGAACTTAACAGATTGATCTTGATCGATGATTCTTGGTTTTGATGTTGTTATGTGAGATTTAAGTCCTCGAGTAGGTCTATTATGTTTTGAAACATATTGGTATGTTCGGACAGGGGCCCAAGGGGTTCGAGTGAGTTTCGGATAGGTTTGGATTGTATTGAACCCGTTTTTGATATCTGAGCGTCATTTCTTCATGCATAAATGATACCAAATTAAGCAAATGAGCTCCAATTTCTGTTTTGATTAAAGCATTAGATCCATATCGTAATTACGGAGCCATAACAAAATGAATTGTCGAATTTGGACATCGTATGAGGGAGTTGTGCTCATTTTAGTGTCGGAGAAGAGAGTTGGTGCTGGTGCTTCTCAAATCCGAAGTTGGATCTGTAGTTGTGACCCTGCAGGTATGAAAAATGGTTCGCAAAAGCAGAGATGACAGTTGGAAATGCGTTGGTGCAGTTTTTTTGGCGCAAAAGCGGAAATGCTTGGGTATAAAAAAAACAGACTGCGTTATTTTGGTATGTTAAGCCTATCTTGAGTTCTAAAGCTCGTTTGAGGTGATTTTTGCGGCGTTATTCCCCTATTTTCATGGGATCAGTATAATCTCAATTATTGCATTCTAATCTGATTCCAATAGCTTATTTGTGAATTAATCCATATTTTGATTGGAGAATTTGGGGGGTTTTATCAAAAACTTTTCAAAATAGAATAATTGGGTTTTGAGCATCGATTCAGAGTTAATTGGATGAAATTAGTATAGTTGGACTCGTTGTCGGAATGGGCAATCTACTCAAGAGTTTAGGCCCCTACTGCTTTTTACACAAATTGAGCCATAAATTAGGCTTTCAACTCACTTCCTTTCGTAAAAGACAGGCCCGAAAAGAATCACGAAAGAGGCTTTCTCACTATCTATTCAATTCAAAATGCTCATTTCAGAAATCAAGCTAATAAGGCCTAAAGCTGAGCGACGAGTCCACTGGCATGAGAATCAAGCGAAGTAGAGACATAAGCACACTATCGATTGATCAAAAGAAGCAAGACGACTACTTCCATTCCTAGCCCTGTGGGTGCAGGGCGGACGATTTTAAAGCGGACTCCCCATTCATTAGATAGAGAAGATCACCAAGATGTGGGTTTTATCGAGTTCCGAGGTGCGGGCATGGGTTAACTTTTTGGGTTGACCTTTTAGTTTTCATTATCGAAGCTTTATTACCCGAAATTATTTCCTATGATTTTTATTTATGATATCACGTTATTTTGCCTAGATTTGAGTCGTCCGGCGATCGTTCACATGAGAAGGTCATTTTAGAGTATCGGTCTAGTTTCTTTGAGGTGCGTATCTTGCCTAACTTTGTGTGGGGGAACCATCCCTTAGGATTTGAGTTGTTTGTTCTCTTTGTGTCATGTGAAAGTCGTGTACGCGAAATGACGAGTGCGTACTCGGGCTTATATATGAAAATTGACCGGTTTAGACTCTTAGGCTTCTTTCATGTATTTATTTGGAATTGTTAGCACATGTTATATTTTTTATTTGTCATGTTTACTTTCACATGCTTCATTTGAAGTTGTTGTTACATGTCACTTCCCTTACTCGTCAAGTTTGTTCTTATATGCTTTATTTGAAGTTCTTACCTCTTTTATTATAATATAACTTCTTCTATTGTTGAGTTACTCTTAATTAAAATTGTTGATACATGATATTCTTTGGTTGTCGGGTTATTCTCATGCATTTAGATGTTGTTGCTAGTTTGTGCCATCTCTTTCATTGTTAGCCTATTTCATACACTTGAATCCGAATTTTGCCAGTTCATGAAAATACCCTCATAATCGAGTTTATCCTTAAGCGATTAATTGAAGTTTGAAGCTATTGAAAGTCATTAATTTATTTTAATTGAAGTTGTGTTGAAAGGGGGTGTTGTTCATTGTTGAGTTACCTTCCCGTTCATTTTGTTGTTATTGAGATTCTATACATAATGTGTTTGAGCCGTGGACTATTTGTTGTGAAAATATTGATATTGTTGGTTCTTTTGGAAAGGTTGCGGCCTATGAGCACTTGTAGTACGATTTGATATATCGTGTTGTTGTGATGTTAGCACATGTGATTGGTTGTGTGGATTGGTTGTTGTTATGCTAGAGCATAAGTGTGGAATCTCTATGTTGTTGATTGTGCAGAGTGATACGGGTGGCTCTTGTGTTATTGTCCGAGCGAAGTGATAAGGGTGGCTATTATGCGAAGTGATACGTATGGCTAATGATATTGTCAGGGTGAAGTGATATGGGTGGCTATCAGGGAGATAAGGGTGGAATGTCAGAGATGATGTGTGAAGGCCTGGGGGCATTATGTTGACTATATTCATGTGATAGGATGATTCTCCTTGTGTATGTCATACACCTTACGTGCCTTATTGTGTTTCTTTCAATGAGCTACTCGACATCTTTGATATTACTTGTTGACTTGGGTTGTATTATGTGACGACCTGACCGGTCGTTTTGGGAATTTAAGCTCCGTTCAGTGGTGTAAAGTCACAAACAGCTTCACGTTGTGTATATCGACCTGCGTGCGTGGTTAGATTCAGTTATCGGGTAAATCGGAGTTGAATTTGAAGAAAAATTTCAATTTTGGAAGCTTAAGCAATGAGAGTTTACCAGAGGTTTGACTTTTGTGTAAACGACCTCGGAATGAGTTTTGGTTAATGTCAACAGCTTCATATGATGATTTTGGACTTAGGCGCGTGTCCGGAATTGGTTTTGGATGCCCGTAGAGTGATTTGAGGTATTTTGGCGAAAGTTAGAATTACGGTGATTTCGGTCAATAGGTGAGATTTTTTATGTCGGGCTCGGAATGGAATTCCGAGAGTGGGTGTAGGTTCGTTATGTCATTTGGGGCTTGTCTGTAAAATTTCACGTTAATCCGGGTTGAATTGATAAGTTTCGACGTGAGTCTTGATATTTGAAGTTTTGAAAACTCCTAAGTTTGATTTTTGGTTCGATTCGTTGTTTTAGTGTTGTTTTATGTGTTTTGAAACCTCGAGCAAGTCCGTGTTAGGTTATGTGACTTGTGTGTGTGATTAGATGGGGTCCCGGGGGCCTCGGGTGTGTTTCGGATGGGTGTCGGGTTCATTTTCCTTATTTGGAACTGCAGATACTGGTTTCCTTATATGCGATCGCATAAATGAAGCCGCGATCGCATAGAGTTATTTTTTGGGTCACCCAGTTTTGTTCAATGCGATCGCATTGAAGCATCCGCGATCGTAGAAGTACATCTCCCTCTTCATCGCGATCGCACAGTGATCCTGCGTTCGCATAGTTCCCAGTTCTCATTCTCCGCGTTCGCATCGTGTTGCCGCGAATGCATAGCACAATTAGGCCAACAACATTTTCCTTATCCGCGATCGCAGTGTCAGCTCCGCGATCGCATAGAAGCTTTTGGCCAGCCCTTCCCTTCCTCTTCGCGATCACATCAAATTGTTCGCGATCGCGATGTTTTAAACACCTGGGCAGATTATATACTTCCAAAAACGAGGGTTAAGCCATTTTAAAGATATTTTGAGTTCTAGAGCTCGGTTTTGGGCGATTCCTTGGGGGATTTTCACACTAATCGAATGGGTAAGTGTTCTTCCACTAGAATTTAATATATTTCATGAATTAATTCTTATTTTTATCATTTAATTCGTGTTTTGGGTTGAAGAAAAATTTCTAAATTGAAAATTCATGATTTGAATAACCAAATGACATCAGATTTGGGTTAATTTGGTATGGTTGAACTCGTATCGGAATGGGTAAACGAAATTTGTGAAAGTTGTCGGGTTCCGAGGTGCGGGCACGAGGGTCGACTTTTGGGTCGATTTTCATAAATTAGTAAAGATTGAAACTTTATTGTTCAGAATCATTCCTTATACGTGATATGTGTATTTTGAAGTTGTTTTTTTAGTTGATTTTGAGCCGTCCGGAGGTCTTTCCGCCCGAGAAGTTCACTTTTGAGTATATGGTGGTCGTCTTTGAGGTAAGTATCTTGCCTAACCTTGTGTGGGGGAACTCCCCCTTAGGGTTGAGTCTTCTTTGTTGACTGTAGTCCGTGTATGCGAGGTGGCGAGTGTGTACTCAAACTTATTTGCTAATAGATTGACCTTTTAGGATTCGTAGGTTACCTGTGTATGAGTTGTAATTGTTATAATTGAATCCTTGGTTGTTTAATTCATCATTTCCTGCTTAAATTAGAATTACTTGCTTTTGGATTCGTTCGTTGGCTATTTGATCTTAATTGACTTAACTGAATATTTTACTGCTCTCACCTTCATGCTATATTTGCTTTCTAAAACTGCTCACTGGACTATATTAGTGTTATCTAGCTTTATAGTCGTTTAGTCGTAGTTAGAACAGTCGTTCGTTAGAGTCAAGCATGCCCGTGATTCTTACATTGTGATTTACATGACTTTTTCTCTTATGTGCTACTTGGGTCTAGTTGATAAATAATTATGTTGCTAATGTTTTCTTGAGGTTGCCTATTACTGGGCCTTCGTTTGAGCTGAGTTTTATTCCGTAAAGTTAATTGCTTAGGCGAGATTGGTTATAGCTATTTTTCCCTTGCCGGGATGGTGTGTTTTCTATTATTGCTTTGCTGTTATGGTATTGGGTGCGTTGTTGATTCCCTTGCTGGGACATTGTGATTTATGGTTCCTATAGTTGATGTGTTTCGTCGATTTGTTGTGTAGTTATTTATTTATGCACGAGGGGATATTCTGTGCCGATTGTTTATTATTTATCGTACGAGGGTACATTCCGTGCCGATTGTTTATTATTATAGCACGAGGGGACATTCTGTGCCGATTATTTATTATTTATCGCACGAGGGGACATGCCGTGCCGATTTTTTATTATTTATCGCACGAGGAGACATTCTGTGCCGATTGTTTATTATTTATCGCACGAGGGGACATGTCGTGACGGTTGTTTATTATTTATCGTACGAGGGGACATGCCGTGCCGATTGTTTATTATTTATTGCACGAGGGGACATTCTGTGCCGAGTGTTCAGTTATTTATTTATGCACGAGGGGACATTCTGTGCCGAGTGATTGTGAGGATATACACGAGGGGACATGTTGTGTACTTGTCTTTGCATTATATTTTCCGTGTTCTTGTTTGATATTTACTACATTTGTTTAAGAGTTAATATTCTGTTGTTTAAACCCGGATATTCGTACCGATCTCTTACTACATTTATTGACAAGACAAGTTTTGAGTACGGACTGAGTTCCGACAGATTTACCTTGAGGAGATCATGATTACGAGATTTTACTGGAGAAGTACTATTGAAAAGTAATGGTTTTCGAAATGATTGTATCTGAAGGCTTTTACATCGAAAATATATTTGAAAAGCACTAGTCTTGCATAAAATGATACTTGGAAGTCTTTATTTGGAAAGTATCTTTGGAAATTTCGTAATTTGAAAGAAAACTATGTTTTACGTAATCTTCTCTAGTACCTATACTTATATATATTTTTGGAGAAAGTATGTTTTCAAAGGAAATCTTTCTAAGTTAAAATGGTTCTATTTGCAAAGCTTTTCATATGATCGGTTGTTTAAGGGTTCCCATCAGTTTATGGAATTTAATGGCTAAGGCTCGATGTGAATAAATAGATCCAGATTTGAGTTGTGGGGTTCTCTATTGCATTGTGTTTCCTTCTGGCTTGGCTTGTTTTGCTATCCCTCTTCCTGTGTGTTTTATGTTGTTTCGTGGTTATTTTCCTGTAATTTTCTTCTGTATTATATTGTCGTTGTTGAAAAGTTATCCCGTGATGTTCTTAGATATATGTGTTGTTCAATTTTCTTCTATATCCCTGTTAGTTATTTTTTTGTAGACCAATGGTATCTTGACTAGTCCTCGTCACTACTCCACCGAGGTTAGTCTTGATATTTACTGGGCACCGCTGTGGTGTGCTCATGCTACTCTTCTGTGCATTTTTGTTGCACAGATCCAGGTATTGATTGTTAGTAACTGCGCGGATGATTGCTGAGGAGACTCAAGGTAACCTGTTGTTGCGTTCGCAGGCTTCGGAGTCACCTTCCTTGTATTATTATTCATACACTGTCGTATTTATTTCCAAAATAGTTGTATTTAGAAATCGTAGGAGTTCGTAGAGCTTATGACTTGTGTTACCGGTTTTGGGAAAACATTGTAAATTCGGTCAAGGTTTTTAAATCTAGACTGTTAGTATTCCCTTACTTATTGTTGATATTTTTAACTGTTAGGCTTACCTAGTCTCTAGGACTAGGTGCCATCACGATACCCAACGGAGGGAAATTTTGGGTCGTGATAGTTGGTATCAGAGCTCTAGGTTCAGAGGTGCTACGAGTCATAAGCGGGTTTAGTAGAGTCTTGCGGATCGGTACGGAGACGTCTGTACTTATCTTCGAGAGGCTACGGAACTATTAGGACAATTTCACTTCTTTTATTCCTATCGTGCGAGTTCATTGATCTTGAAGTTCGAGATCTCGTTCCATTTTCCCACCGATGGTGGGGACACGAGCTGCGGTTCCTGATGATGTTACCTCGAAGTAAAAGTCGCAAGGGTCAGATACATAGGCCGACGAGGAGCAAGTGTCGCAGTTAAGATGCCTGTCAGAGCAGTTATGGAGGAGCCTCCATCAATTCTAGTTGAGGGAAACAGGTACTGGAGGTGCCTGTTGCTGCCCCGGATTTCAGGAGGCCTGGGCATAGTTTTTGAGTATATTTGGTACATTGACTCAAGCTGGGTTGATTTTAGTGCACCAGTTGCTTCACGGATCAGGGGAGGAGTTCAGACTCCCACCGTCGACACTCCAGACCAGCGAGATCACATTGGTCAGGTTCCAGTTGGTATGGCAGAGCGACATGTGGTTTTAGTTCAGCTCGGGGTTAGGGCAGTAACATCGGAGGAAGAATACCTTGGACTTGAGAGGTACAGGAAGTACTACCCTTCTATCTTTCATTTGATTGGCGGCGGATGGTGCCCAGGGTTTCATGGAGGAGTGTCACTATATTCTTCGTGTTTCGAGCATCGTGGAGACGAACGGGATTATTTTTGGCACGTCTCAGGTTTAGAGTAGTGGGTTGATCAGTGGTGGCGGCATACGAGTTGGGGTAACTTGGCCGAGTTAGCTTCACTAGCGTGGATTCAGTTTTCGGAGATGCTTTGAGGGAGGTTGCACCTCAGTGCTTGTGGGATGTACGGCGCGCGGAGTTTGAGCAGTTGCATCAAGGCGGTATGTCACTATTGGAGTATGCCGTTATATTTAGTGAGTGGTCCAGACATGCACTTCGCTTGATTGCTTCAGTTAGGAGATGAGACCGTGGAGTCATTAGGAGATTCAGGCATGATATTCGGTTCAACAGGACTCGAGAGTTAGAGTAGGATGCCTCATTTCAGCGGGTAGTAGGGATCGCTCGCCGGCTAGGGAGCATGTGGGACCGGGAGCGAGAGGACATACGAGATCAGGTGAGAGTTTTGGGAGGCGAGGAGGCCTCGTAGACCGGAGTAATCTATTGGTCCTCATTATGGAGGCAAGGTACGACACGGTAGAGGATTTGTGGGTCAACCAGTCCAGGTGCATTACCAGCTTCGCATGAGGGATTTCAGGTACTCATGGGTTTTAGAGGATTCATATTGTATGTCTTCCACAGCCACGTCGGCAGAGCGATTGTTTTTAGTGAGGAGATGTTAACCACATGGTGATAGATTGTTCCAAGATTCAGGTAGGTGTGTTATAACAGGGTATTCAGATGAGTAGAGGGCGCTCAAGAGGGGGAGGCCCAACCTATTGATGTGTTTCATATAGTAGGTTGGAGGCCGTTGTGCCAGGTAATATCCCACAGGTATGTTTTGATGTGTTACAGAGGGGGGCACCAATTGTATTTTACCATAGTTTTGTGGACAGGACGAGTTTCCTTTATTCGTCGTTTCATTTATGAGTGAGTTCCATGTTTTGCACTCTATTTTTGTGTTTGCTCCTGTTGGGAGATTCTATGAGTATTAGCCCGTGTCTATCGTTGTCTCATTCACCTTTGCTAGTGGTGAAACTAGAGGTGAGTCCTTTTTCACTATGGTGAGCTTTATATGATTTTGTCCTGAATATTTTATTTATGAGTTGTGATGTGATATTCCCTCGAGGTGTGAGTTCAGTCAGTATTATGACTTTTATCAGCTGAGATGAGTTAATGGGGAAATTCTATTGGTATGATATGTTTTCGGTATGTTATTCCGAGTTGAGGGTGAGGTCCTCGTGATATTTGTGATTCGATATGTTTGGACCGAGCTGAGTACCGCGGTGGAAATTTTATCAGGATGGTATCCTTGTGATTTGTTCATATGATTTGCTTCTTCCTTGTTATATTGCTTTTGGTAAGTAAGTATTGATAGAGAGTTGTGCCTATGAACTTTTGTTTGATAGATCCTTTATGTGCTTCTATTTTCATATTCAGTCATTTCGTTATGCATTTCCCTAGTTTAGTTTGGGAGATGTGTGGCCGGTGGTGCTAGTTGTGGCTTAGTGATTCATGTGTTTAATAATGAAGTCTTCGTGTTCATTGCATCGTTATCACTATTATGAGGTTTGGAAACACAGTTCTTCCACATGTGGGGCCAATTGCCAATGTTGAGTTGAATTCAGCCAGTTATTGTGATCAAAAGTGCTATTTGAGTCTATTTGTGATGAGCTATATTGTGGGGGTCGTGCCTTATGGGTATAGACCTGGGTTGAGGATAATTCCGGATATGGATTTAGAATCGGGTCTTTTAAGAAATGAGTAGAGGGTGAGTAAGTGAGGTATGAGGATGATCAGTGGTGATGAGAGGGCTATGTTGCAGTTGTGATTGTTTCGTCAGGCTTATGTGGGTTTGGGTGACGTGTGATCACTCGCGGGTATGTGTTAAAAGTGTATAATCAGTGAGTGGAAGAGTTCAAGGTGAATCTTGGCACGTTCGAGGACGAACGTTTGTTTAAGAGGGGAGAATGTGACGACCCGACCGGTCGTTTTGGGAATTTAAGCTCCGTTCAGTGGTGTAAAGTCACAAACAGCTTCACGTTGTGTATATCGACTTGCGTGCATGGTTAGATTCAGTTATCGGGTAAATCGGAGTCGAATTGGAAGAAAATTTTCAGTTTTGGAAGCTTAAGTGATGAGAGTTGACCGGAGGTTTGAATTTTGTGTAAACGGCCTCGGAATGAGTTTTGGTTAATGTCAACAGCTTCATATGATGATTTTAGACTTAGGCGCGTGTCCGGAATTGGTTTTGGATGCCCGTAGAGTGATTTGAGGTATTTTGGCGAAAGTTAGAATTTCGGCGATTTCGGCCGATAGGTGAGATTTTGATATTGGGCTCGGAATGGAATTCCGAGAGTGGGTGTAGGTTCGTTTTGTCATTTGGGGCTTGTCTGCAAAATTTCATGTTAATTCGGGTTGAATTGATAAGTTTCGACGTGAGTCTTGATATTTGAAGTTTTGAAAACTCCTAAGTTTGATTTTTGGTTCGATTCGTTGTTTTAGTGTTGTTTTATGTGTTTTGAAACCTCGAGCGAGTCCGTGTTAGGTTATGTGACTTGTGTGTGTGATTAGATGGGGTCCCGGGGACCTCAGGTGTGTTTCGGATGGGTGTCGGGTTCATTTTCCTTATTTTGAACTGCTAATACTGTTTTCTGGTTTCCTTCTATGCGATCACATAAATGAAGCCGCGATCGCATAGAGTAATTTTTTGGGTCGCCCAGTTTTGTTCAATGCGATCGCATTGAAGCATCCACGATCGCAGAAGTATGTCACGACCCAAATTCTGCTACGGTCGTGATGGCGCTCAACACCGGGGTCAGGCAAGCCAACACCT
>ML289805.1:529-15774 GCA_005239495.1 Nicotiana undulata | reverse complement strand
TGCTTTACTTTGAACCCTTTTATGATGGGTGTAGTATAAGCTTTAGCCTTTGTATATGAAAGGATTTGTTTGTGAATTATGGTCCTTTTAATTAATGTTTTAATGAAGAAGACGTCTCAACTTCATTGAAAATGCAATAGACTAATAGGAATTTTCCACATGTTTTAAGAATGTTTTTGTGAGAGGTTTTTGCTTGAACTTTCACAATATTTTACATGTGTTACGTTTATCATCTAAAACTCATGTTGCAACTGTTTTATTTTAACATATTTAATAATCACTTGTATTTCATAATTGTTTTTAGTAGATAACAGTTTTTTTTCGAGTTAATACAAGGAAGTAACTGTTTTTCATTAGTAACAGTTTTCGTAAGTATTGGGTTTTTTCCCATGACTGTTTTATTTGCAACAGTTGTAAGTACGAGAGAAATGTATTGTAATCCGTAACTGTTTTATTTGATAACAGTTTTGAGAATATATACAAGGGTTTTGATCTTTCATCCGTAACTGTTTTTACTTGAATAACAGTTTTCTATTTGAGTACAAAGATTTCGTAACTGTTTTGATTACAACAGTTTTGGCTAAGTACAATGATGATTATCTTCTATCCCTAACTGTTTTAGATGTAATAGTTTTTTGTATAAGAGATGTAGATTTCTTCTTCGTAGCTAATATTTTTCCTTTTAACCTGAACATGGTTCGAGGGTTTTTAGAGTAGGCTTTCGCAATTCTTGTGCCGGAGTCTTCATTTCTTTTGCTCGTGTCACTTGACTTGTTGGGTGAATGGTTTTTTAGGCTCGAGCATTCTGACTTCTGGTAGTCTTTGCTTCTTTTTGGCCTTCCATATTATATAGTCCCCCGAGTGTTTGAGCATTGAAGAATGAGATCTCGAGCACTTGATTATTTCTTTCTTGTGGTCCTTTCCCTGAAAAAGGAAAACATTCCAGACTCGAAGGCATATACCTTTTTTAGATGATGACTGCTTAACCCTTTAGAATATCCATCAGAAAGTGTAACCCTAGACCGGGAATTGTGTTATTTCCTCGCGTCTTTGCAGGTCTAATGTCATCATCTGGTGACGGGTTAGCTTTTTGCCTATCATTTAAAAATGTTAGTATAATTTTAAATATTTAAAGATAAAATCTAACATGGGGTACCTGACCGGGGGTACTTCTTTTCCTCATAAATAGTATTTCTTCAGGTGGATGGCATTCCAACTTGTTGGTAAAATCCTGTCGTCCATGGCTTCCAACTCGTACGCGCCTTTGCCTGCTATGCCTCGGATCTTATAGGGACCTTCCCAATTTGGATTTAGTTTACTAGCTCCTGCTTCCTTTGTTGACTGGAATACCTTTTTAAGTACAAAGTCCCCTATTTTGAAATACCTGAGGTGAGCTTTGCGGTTGTAGTATCGTTCTATGATTTGCTTTTGAGCTGCCATCCGTATTAAGGCCGCCTCTCTTCGCAACTCGAGCAGGTCTAGATTGGTTTGGAGTTCAACATCATTCGTTTGTTTCGTAGCTGTCGTTACTCTAAGACTTGGTTCGCCAATTTCCAAAGGTATTAATGCTTCAGAGCCATAAACGAGTGCGAAAGGACTTTCTCCCGTAACTGTTTTTGATGTAGTCATGTATGCCCATAGTACCACTGGTAATTCGTCGGGCCAATTGACTTTTGCTCTGTCTAACCGTTTCTTTATATTATTGATGATGATTTTATTCGTGGATTCTGCTTGTCCATTAGCTACGGGATGATATGATGTTGATGTGATCCGTTTGATTTTCCAGCTGTCGAAGAATTCTATGATTTGAGAGCCTATAAATTGTGGGCCATTGTCACACACGATCTCCTTTGGAATTCCAAACCGGCATATTATATTTCTCCATAAGAAACTCTTAACCTCCTTTTCCCGCACCTGTTTGAATGCTTCTGCTTCTACCCATTTTGTGAAATAATCAGTAAGTAAAAGTAGGAACCGTACCTGGCCTTTGGCTGGGGGAAGAGGTCCTACTATGTCCATTCCCCATTTCATGAAGGGCCATGGTGATATAATAGAATGTAACAACTTGGCTGGGTGATGCGTTTTATTAGCGAACCGCTGACATTTATCACATTTTGATATGAAATTTTCCGCGTCTTCTTCCATTTTGGGCCAGTAATATCCTGCTCTGATTAAGGTTTTTACCAAAGATCTTGCACATGCGTGATTTCCACTGTGGCCCTCATGGACTTCTTTTATCACAAATTCTGTCTGGTTAGGTCTGAGGCACTTAGCTAGGGGTCCTCCAAACGTTTTGCGATACAAGGTGTTGTGAACTAAACAGTATCTCGCTACTTTGCGGTGGAGCGCTTGAGCTGCTTTTTTATCTTCAGGCACGGTACCGTTCTACATAAAGTTAAGAATTTTGTTTCTCCAATCCCAAGTTAGATTATTGAAAGATACCTCATTCTTTCTCTGATCGACTGTCGAATGGAAGAGGTGTACGACGATAATGTTGTCTTTATTGGTTACGTCCGTAACTGCTGCGAGGTTGACCAATGCATCTGCTTCAGCATTTTCCTCTCTAGGTATTTGTGTTATTTCCCACATTTTGAATTGTCTCATAAGTTCTCGTGCCTTTTCTATGTACTGTTGCATTCTAGTTTCTCAAGCGATGTAAGTCCCCTGTATTTGATTTACCACCAGTTGGGAATCACTGTTGATTTTGATTTGTTCGATTGACAACTCTCGTGCCAATTCTAAACCTGCAATAACAACCTCGTACGCTGCTTCATTGTTAGTTGTTGGATAGCATTTGATTGTTTGTCTTATCTTTTCACCCGTGGGTGATATTAGTACAATACCTAATCCTTCTCCTTTTATATTAGATGAGCCATCTGTAAATAGGGTCCACTGACCTGGGTTTATACCATTGAAAAGTTGCAATTCCTTTTCTACTTCAGGAGTAATATTATTGCTAAAGTCAGCTACAAAGTCGGCCAATATTTGTGATTTAATTGCAGTTCTAGGTTGATATGTTATATCATGTTCACTTAATTCTATGGCCCATTTGGCTAATCTTCCTGACAGTTCTTGTTTATGCAAAATATTCCTTAAAGGATATGAAGTTACAACAGTAATTTGATGACATTGAAAATAAGGACACAATTTTCTTGATGCCATTATTAATGCTAAAGCTAATTTTTCTTGATGTGGATATCTAGTATCTGCATCTAGTAAAGTTTTGCTTATGTAATAAATGGGAGATTGTTTACCTCTTTCTTCTCTTACCAGTACTGCAGTTACGGCAATTTCTGAGACATCCAGGTAGATGTATAATCTTTCTCCTTCTTTTGGCTTTGATAGCAATGGTGGTTTTGAAAAGTAGACCTTCAAGTCTTTTAAAGCCTGTTGACATTCTTCAGTCCATTTGAACTGATTTTGCTTTTTAAGAACTACAAAGAATTTAAAGCTTTTTTCGGAAGATTTAGAAATAAATCTCTCTAGAGATGCTATTATTCCTGTCAATCTTTGGACTTCTTTTTTATTTCTCAAGATTTCGGGTATTTCTTCTATAGCTTTTATCTGTGCTGGATTTACCTCTATTTCCCTGTTAGACACAAGGAATCCCAAAAACTTACCAGATTGTACTCCGAAGGCACATTTTTCTGGGTTGAGTTTCATATTGTACCTGCGTAAAATATCAAAACTGATAGAGATATGTTGTAGATGATATACTGCTTGTATTGACTTTACAAGCATATCATCGATGTAAACCTCCATTGTTTTACCCAAATGTTCTTGGAACATTTTTGTCACTAATCTTTGATAAGTGGCACCTGCATTTTTTAACCCAAAGGGCATAACATTATAACAATAGCTTCCCCGGTTAGTAATAAACGAAGTCTTTTCTTCATCCAATGGGTCTATTTTGATTTGGTTATAACCAGAATATGCATCTAAAAAGCTTAACAATTCATGACCCGCGGTTGCATCGATCATTTGATCTATATGTGGCAAGGGAAATGAATCTTTAGGACATGCTTTATTTAAATCAGTATAATCGACACATACCCGCCATTTGCCGTTCTTTTTGGGTACTACTACGGTGTTAGCTAGCCAGTCAGGATACTTTACCTCTCGTATCGAACCTATATTTAAAAGCTTTTGAACTTCTTCATCGATCACTTGATTTTTGAAAGATCCTTGTTTTCGTTTCTTTTGTTTAACAGGTACGAACGATGGATCTTCGTTTAACTTGTGAGTCATCACTTCTGGTGGGATACCTATCATATCCGAATGGGACCATGCAAAACAATCCTCATTAGCCTTTAAATAATTGACAAACGTACCTTTTTGTTCTGGAGTTAATCTTTCTAACAATTTTACGCCAATGTAAAGTTTCCTTTCGGGCTTTTGTTCTGAGATGGGAACAACCTCGAGTTCTTCAGCAGTTGTTTTGATATGTTCTTCTTCTTCTGATTCATGAATGAAATCTGGTCTGGAGTCTATGTCCGCATGTTCTGGCTCATTCTTGATGATTACAGGATTTGTTTTGTCATTATCCTCTTCCGTACCTATTAGAATATCTATTTCTTTGGTACATAGTTGATCAGAAGTTTGTTCCATACCTGTTGGTTGATGAGCCTCTGTTTGACAATTCGCTGTTTCTTCCGCGTCTCTTTTATTGTTAAGAGTCATTGAATTAATATTCCTCGACGTTTACTGATCACCCCTGATCTGCCTTATTCCCCATTTGGAAGGGAATTTTATTACTTGATGTAAAGTAGATGGGACTGCTTTCATATCATGAATCCATGGTCTTCCCAGGATGACGTTGTAAGCCATTTATGTGTTAATGAGTTGGAATTTTGCATTTTTGATGACTCCATCAGCGTAAGTGTTGAGTTCAATCTCACATTTAGTTATCACTATTGAATTGTCGAACCCAGATATGGCTCGAACTTTTGGAATCATTGTGTTTTCTACTGGCATTTTCCATGACTTTCATCAAAATAATATTGACTGAACTGCCTGGATCAATCAACACCCTTTTAACATTAGTGTCATGAATGAGTAAGGATATTAACCGCGCGTCATTGTGTGGAAGTATTAATCCACCAAAGTCTGCATCGTCAAAAGATATTTGTTCTTCCCTCATTTCTTCTCGAACCTGCTTTCTGTGGGCGTTCGTGACTTTTAAGGTTAGCTGGCAGATTATCCCGTTTACTTCTTCTCCTCCATGTATGACAATAACAGTCCGTTTTGGGGAGGGTGGTTTTGGTGGCTCCTGCTTGTCCTTCATATATGCATGTTTACCTTTATCACTAAACAAGTCTGTTAAATAACCCTGTTTTAATAGATGTTCTACTTCACCTTGTAAATATCTACAATCTGTCGTTCTATGGTCGTGATCATTGTGGAATTCACACCATTGATCGAGGTTCCTCCTGTTAGGATTAGAACGCATTTCTTTCGGCCATTTAACTTTGTCTCCCATACTTCTTAGTATTGAGACGAGCTCAGTGCTGCTTACATTAAAGTTATGGTGTCCAATTCGGGTAATATCCCAGAATGGTTCATCTCGATCTCTCCTGGATCTAGATGAGGATGAGTTTGTATCTCTTCCTGAAGGTTTTGTATTTTTGAACCTGGGACGTAGGTCACGTCTCGAGGGTCCTAAGTAAGGATCATGCCTATTTTTACCTGACTTTTTCTCTGATTCTAGGCGCCTTGTTCTGTGATATTCTTCATCTTTTGATCGTGAGATTATATCCTCTTCAATCTTTAATTTAGTATTGTACATGTTGTATACGTCATTCCATAAAGTGGCCGGGAATTCTCTTAGACTTTCTTTGAGTCGTCTCGTGGCTTCTGAACTTTTCTCGTTCAAGTTGCTTGTGAATGCCATAGCTGCCCAGTTGTCAGGCACCCTTGGTAGTTGCATTCTTTCCCTTTGAAACCTGTCTACAAACTCACGGAGCAATTCCTTGTCTCCTTGCTTTATCTTGAATATATCTTCCATTCGTTTTTCAACTTTTTGTGCACCAGAATGTGCTTTTATAAACGAATCTGCAAGTTCAGCAAAAGAATTTATAGAGTTTTCAGGGAGAAGAGAATACCAGGTTAAGGCTCCTTTCGTGAGTGTTTCTCCGAATTTTTTGATAAGGACTGATTCTATTTCCTCTTTTGTTAAATCATTGCCTTTTACTCCAGTGGTGAAAGCAGTCACGTGATCACGTGGGTCGGTTGTTCCATCGTATTTGGGGACATCAGGCATTCTAAACTTCTTGGGTATAAGTAATGGGGCTGCACTTGGCTTCCAAGGTTGTTGAGAATACCTATCCACATCGATTCCTTTGATAATAGGCGGAACACCAGGGATTTGCTCGATGCGATCGTTTTGTTCTTTCATCTGCTTCTGCATGGTTAATAATAAATTTTGTAATTCTGAATTACTAGTCGTACCTGGTCGTGTTTCAGGAAGTGTATTGAGAGTTTCATTCCTGGTTGAATTTGTTAACCCCGCTTGCAAATCTTCTACTAGAATTGTATTATTCAGAGGCAGTGTTGGTGGTACTAGAGGTACTTGTGGTAATCCTCTTGCAAATTCTCGCAAAGCCTGTCCCACGTATTCAACAATCATTTGCCTTATTTGATCTGATTCCACCGGTTGTTCATTATTGTTACGATTGTCAGCTCTTTCAGGAGATGGTTCTCTCGAAGCTCGTGGAGTTTCTCGAGGAGGAGTTGAAGCTGGGGTTTCACTTCTTTGCTGGTTGTTATCACCATTATTGCTGACGTTGTTGTTGTTGAAATTCGACATGATTTTAAGGATATCGATTGGTAGTGAAAACGATGATTATCAGATTCCCGGTAACAGAACCAATTTGTTTAACCAAAAAGTAAGATCTTTTGACTAAAGCTTAATTTAGGATAAACTCGGGTTATTGATAATTGAATTAGTAAAATAAAGAATAAAGTAGCAATAATTTCGAGAGCAATATACAAAGAATAAAATAGCTTAGTATCCCAGAAATCAGATGATCCTGTTTGTTACATTTTTATCCCTTTTATAGGGATGATCTCCTAGTACAACGTTTGTATTTCTGTCATGATAGCCTATTTAATGCTTAATTATTACATTTATGAGGCGTTACAATGATGAATAGTAACTGTTATTTTAGGAGTTACATAACGTACAAGACATTAATTGCTGATCTTCGAATCGGCCTATTATTGCGTACGGATTCGTTGTGACCGTGTCTCTTCTTCTTTGATGATCTTTCCGCGACTAATTCCTTGTATTGACCGTACCTTTTTATCCCGTGTCCGCGTGTGATATTTTATTTGGTCCACCTGGCTGGCTGAGTCATCCACAATTTGTACACGTATGAGGCTATATTTTTTTACCAATACAGAAACATATTCAGAGGTAGAGGGTATGACTTCAGGTACGGAAGGCACAACCCCGGGTGAAGACTCATCGTCCAAAATCACCCTCCTTCTTCGTGACCTGTGCACCAAAGTTCCCTCTCCTTCTTCTTGTCCTTCTACAAATCGGGGCTCAACAAACTTCCTCTTCGAGGAAGAAGAACCAGCAATAATCTCTTGAGCTGAGCCGAAGACATCTTTTGAATGGACGTAGCAGACACCCCACGAGCATAAAACCCTATCAAAAGGAAAAATGTTAAGCAAAAAAGGAAAAAAGGCTTGAGTAAGGAAAGAAGTGGAAACAAAAGCTTCACTTACCGTAGGTCTTTACTTGCCAACCGTACTTCCCAGAAAAGTACTTCCGGGATCTTTCTTCTAGGGGTGCAACAAACAACAATTTTTCTACCCAATCACGGATACCGGAGACATTCTCAACAGTACCCATGATTGCTGAAGGAAGAAGAAACAGATACGGTGTTAATAAAACACTTCAAGTAAAAAGAAAAAAAGTAACAAATGTGAGCTAAAATATACTCACGTGCAAGATTCCACTTCTCAGGGAAGGGAAGATTTTTCTCACCCACTAAACCAGCAGTTGGCACAACGACATACCAGAGGTACCAACCTCTGTCCTTATCATCTCCAGGGTTACCGATACTCTTTTACTCCTAGCAGCCAGAGTAAAAACCCTTTGCCGGAATAAGGCAGGAGAATAAAGATGAATAAGATGGTTAAAAGTAAAGGGAACCAAGGATAAAGTAGCTAAACTCCTAAGACACGCGACAACTTGCCACACAAACGGAACAATTTGCCCTAAGCAAATATTGAAGAAACGACATAATTCGATTATGACTGGATCAATGGGAGTTCTAAACCCTAAAGTAAAAGGGTACGTATAAATAAAAGAATATCCCGTGTTATAAGACTTTATTCTTTGATTGCTATTCGGAACATATACAGGGAAATCAGACCTCCAAAAACATTCCCTACGAACAAGAGAAATATAACCTTCAGTAATGAGAGTGGGATATCTCTCAACACTATCAAGGGAAGAAGACTGTTCTTCGAGGACCTGATTGTCCCTAGTAAAGACAAAATCAGCAGGAATGATTTCGTCAACTCGAGGTTCACGAAGGTGTTCATCTTTACCTCTAGACAAAGACTTGGAAGCCCTAGCCTTGGAGGAACTAAAGACCTAGCAGAAGGAGGGGAGACTATCTGAGAAGAAGAAGAGCCACTCGAAGGAGTGGATCCTAGACTCCTTAGTCTACCACCCCTCCGACTCCTAGTCGGAGCATAAGAAAGTGTTAAATTCTCAACGCCTATCACTCTTTTTGGTTGATTTGAAGAAGACATGTTTTGTAACGACCCGACCGGTCGTTTTGAGATTCAGCGCGTCGTTCAGCAGTTGGGAGTCATGAACAGCTTCATTTTGGGTATTGTGACTTGTGTGTATTGCCAGAGTTGAAATTCAAGAGGTTTGGAGTTAAATTTAAAGGAAAATTCACATTCCAGAAGCGTTAAGTTGAAGAAATTGAGTAAGACTGGAATCTTGAGTAAACGACCTCGGAATCGGGATCCGAAGGTTCCAGCAGGTTCATATGATGATTTCGTACTTGGGCGTATGTCCGGAACGGGTTTTGGATAACCCGGGAGCAGTTCAGCGCATATTGTGGAAAGTCAGTATTTTAAGGAAATTTCCTAAGTTTGA
Source organism: Nicotiana undulata (assembly GCA_005239495.1). NCBI lineage: Eukaryota > Viridiplantae > Streptophyta > Magnoliopsida > Solanales > Solanaceae > Nicotiana > Nicotiana undulata. Next base: position 6,650 of record ML289805.1, on the reverse strand, counting down.
CTTGAAGTACATTTCAATGATATTGATATCCGTTTGGGATTCCGAGTCTGGGAATAGCTCCGTATGGTGATTTAGGAGTTGGGGGCGCGATCGGAAGTGAATTCGGATATCCGGAAGTCAATTTAAGGTCATTTGGCTAAAGATAAAAACTTGAAGGTTTTTGAAAAATTCGACCGGAAATGGAAATTTTGATACCGGGGTCGGAATGCGATTCCGGAAGTTGGAACAGGTCCGTAATGTCAAATATGACTTGCCTGCAAAATTTGAGGTCAATCGGACGTGGTTTGATAGGTTTCGGCGTCGGATGTGAAAGTTAGAAATTTCAAAGTTCATAAAGTTGAATTCTTGCGCGATTCGTGTTTTCGGCGTTGTTTGATGTGATTTGAGGCCTCGACTAAGTCCGTGATATGTTTCCAGACTTGTTGGTACGTTTAGACGAGGTCCCGAGGGGCTCGGGTGAGTTTCGGGGTGGTTTCAGACCATTTCTAGGCCATTTATAACTGCTGGTTTTTGGCTACAGCAGTGTTCTACGCGATCGCAGGGAATTCATCGCAATCGCGGTGAGTAAAATGTGAGAAACGGGCCAGTGAATCGCGATCGCGGAAAGCCTTTCGCGATCGCGTAGAGTAACTCTTCTTCTGCACTGACTGGACTTCGGAGGCTCATATCTCACAATCTATAAGGAATTTTGAGATGATATAAAACTGAAAGTTGTACCCCTTTGTGTCTAGTTTCTAGAAAAGTAAACCATTTATGATTTGGATTTGTGTACAAAGATATGTGACTGTTATACTACAGGGTGTCCGGGAAGTTTGAAGAAGAAGGTTGTGTTTCACATGGGCTGCGTTTGACAGATTATATCTAAAAAGATATAAGGAATTGGAAGATGACCAACACATGAAATTTGTAGATATTTGAGTCTAGTTTTCATAACATTTAACCATTTGTCATTTGGAGTTGTGTGCAAAACGTTATATCTATTCTACTGGAGGCTGTCCGGGCAGGCTGGGCAATTGTTCTCCGCGATCGCGAAGAGCAAATTTTGGGCTGGAAAATTGTTCTCCGCGATCGCGAAGCATTTTCCGCGATCGCGATGAGTAAATACCTGGGCAGTGTTGTTTTAAACCGGAATTTTGGTCATTTTATTCATTTCTTCAAAGCCATGGGAGATTTTTGGAGAGCTTCAAGAGAGGAATTGCGTCATCTATGTTAAGGTAAGTTACTCCTACTCATTTCAAGTTAGATACAAGATTATTGCATGGATTAGAACATGGAAATTAGGGAAAATTTGCGGAAATTTTGGAAGAAACCTAGAATTTGGAAATTTGGATTTTAGCCACGAATTGAGCATGAATAATTGAGTAAAATGTGTAATTGAATTAGTAAAGCTTCGGGTAGGGATTTTCTTCAAGAATTTTTGAGGACCGGGCACGTGGGCTCGAGGGCATTTTGGTCATTTCATTGAGCTGGACTGAGGAAATTTGTGATTTGAATTGGTTATGACCTATTGAGTATATTTTCAATGAATTATCGTTATTTGGATAGTTTGGGAGCGTTGCGCATCCATTTTAGTCGGCGTGGAGGCTTGGAGGCCGGTGATGGATCTTCGGAGCGAGGTGAGTCTCCTTTCTAACCTTGTAAGAGGGAACTGTCCCCATAGGTGTTCTACATGTTGTGTGTAATTGTTTGTGGAGGTTACGTACGCACCAAGTGACGAGAGTCCGTACGTAGCGGCTATTATTGTTATGTCCGGGTAGTTAGGCCCCACATCATGCCTTGTGTTCTCCTTGTGATGAGCTGTATGTTATGAAGTCCTGCTATGTGTAGTTTTGCTCCTCTGAGATTTCGTGGAATTTAAAATAATATAAAAAGAATTGTTTTATGGAAATAAAATAAAAAGAATTGTTTTACGGAAAATAACATGAAAAGAAGTGTTTTATGGAAAATAATATAAAAAGAATTGTTTTACGGAAAATAAAATGAAAAGAATTATTTTACGGAAAATAAAATGAAAAGGACTGTTTTACGGAAAATAAAATGAAGAGAATTGTTTTACGGAAAGTAACATTAAAGGAATTGTTTTACGGAAAATAAGATGAAAAGAATTGTTTTACAGAAAGTAATATGAAATTATGAAATATATGGGAGCGGGCCGTACGCCACGGCGGAATTGAAATGAAATTATGAAATATATGGGAGCGGGACGTACGCCACGACGTAATTGAAAAGAAATTGTGAAATATATGGGAGCGGGTCGTACGCCACGGCATAATTAAAATGAAATTATGAAATATATGGGAGCGGGCCGTACGCCACGGCGGAATTGAAAAGAAATTGTGAAATATATGGGATCGGGCCGTACGCCACGGCGAGTGTAGAAAAGTACCTTATGGGAGCAGGCCGTACGCCTCGGCGGATCTAAGAATTTGTGATTATTGTTTTCATTCGGTGGTCTTACTTTTGAAAGTGCTTTATTGTTTAAGTTCAGTAACTGTTTGGATTTTTCGGTTCTCAGTACGTGTACTTGTTGCTTATTTCCCTGACATGCCTACCATATTTCATCATATTTTATCATATGTTATTACTGCTGGACCCTAGTGAGTATCGAGTCGACCTCTCGTCACTACTTCTTCGAGGTTAGGCGGGATACTCACTGGGTACATATATGTATATGTACTCATGCTACATTTTCTATGCATTTTGTTGCACAGGTACCTTCATAGTTCAGCGATTGGTTTGGAGACTTGCTCGGGCTGCATTCGTCCGGAGGCGTTCCGCAGTTGACAGAGTCTCCTTCTTTCTATATCTTTACATTGTATCTCTATTCCTTTTGTCCCATTTATTTCTCGGACAAGAGTTGTATAATTGTATAAATTCTTAGAAACTGCTCATGTACTTGTGTCGCCGGGTTCTGGGGATGTGTTGAGTCTTGTCTTATTGAACTAAATGGAGTTCCTATCGTGTTTAATTTACAATAGTTTATTTATTTGATTATGAAAAGCAATAAAGGCAACGACTTCGAAATTGTTAAACAGGATGGTATTTCAACTGATCAAGGGGTTGGCTTGCCTGACAATGGTGTCCGGCGCCATCACAACCCATAGGTTTTGGGTCGTGACAACGTGGTATCAAAGCTCTAGGTTCCCCTAGGTTTCACGAGTCATAAGCAAGTCTAGTAGAGTCTTGCGGATCCGTACGGAGACGTCTGTACTTATCTTCGAGAGGCTGCATGGCTGTTAGGAGTACTTCCCTTCTTGATATCTTATCGTGCGATTTGATACCCTTAAGGCTTATGCCTATGCTTCCTTCCTACTCAGTCTTACGCGTAGCGAAGCGCTCGTTATGAATCGGGAATTTGAGGAGTTGTGATGATGTTACGGATACAGTACGTGAAGTCTTCCGTGCGTAGTCAATTGGGGTTGTTGTTGTTGCCATGCAAGAAGAATATTATGTTGCTTCAGTTCAGTGGTTGTGTTTATGAGAACCTTGAGGCTGTGCTCAGATTGTTATGGTGTTTTCGATTGGTTATGGCGCGATGTTGATATAAGGATAGAACGTTTGCCCATGTGTTGGGGTGATGAACGGTTTGAATGGAGGCCGCAATTGAGAAACATGCGATGAAGGAAGTCATGTGAGAAGTGTCAGGTAGCGGCTAAGTCTCTAAACGCCCGGCGTCAGAGACTAAGGTCGGGTAATTTCTTAAGGGAATGAGTCCAACTAAGTAGGAAGTGGCAGTATAGTCTACCAGTTCAGCGGTAAGGCGGTGGCCTGCCTTGAGGAGGAATTGCAGTAATTTGAGAAATTTTGCGGACAGGAATTAGGCCCATAAGCTTAAGCCGAAATGTTGGTTATTCGGCGGAAGGCTGGATGCAACAAAGATAAGATTATTAGGGATGGGGAAGGATGCGATATGGCAGGTGAATTTGAGGATAGCGTGGCGCATTCAGTAGATGTCCCTGAGAAGCAGACGGACTGGTAAAGCTGGTGAATGAGAACAGGCTTAGGATGGGGTGTTGATGTCATAGGGGGGTGTAGCGCATTATTGTCGGGCGGTGTCAGTTGGTGATTTCTGCAGGTGGGTTATTTCTAGGTATAGGTTAGCAGGAATTTCTGGGAATAGGTTAGTGGGTATTCCTAGGTATAGGGTAGCAGGTATTTCTAGGAATAGGTTAGCAGGTATTTCTGGGCATAGGTTAGCGGGTATTTCTGGGTATAGGATAGCGGTGGTATGGTTAGTAGTTCTCTGTAATGAATCATAGAGGCGATTCATTAGGAGGCAGAATGGGCTAATGATGCTAGGGGTTATTTTTGGGTATTTGGGGAATGCTAAATTCGGAAGGGCTGACGGATTGGTTGAGCAAGACCAGGCTAGCAAAGGAGGAAGGATCCCGGCATGGGTCTAGAGTGAGATAAAGGGTAACTTCGGGCTAAGTGGGGGAGTCCCATCACCTGTAGTTGGATTATAGGGTTGCGTCCTCATGGGATTGCAGAATTGCCGGTGTATCGGCAAGTTGTTACAGCTAAGGGAAAGGAGTGAATCGGTAAGTGAGCATGGCATATGATAAAAATGAGAAAATTGGTCCTATTGGACCAGGGTTAGGCTCTAGAAGACTAAGAATTTTTCCTCAAGGCATAGGCAATTTGTAAGGATAGTGACTCAGTCACGTGCGTCATTGAAGAGCATGTTCATGTGCTAGAAGAGCCTTGGAGATGATTGTATTCGGGGCCAGCCAGAGTGGGTGACTCTCAGCAGCGGTCTTGATGAATTTGAAAGTTTGAAACTGTGGTGTGCAAGGGTTTCAGGCAACAGTATGATTAAGAATCGAGATTTTGCAGTATAACCTCTAAGGAGAAGGAGACTAGTTGGAGTGTTCCATGTTATTTCAACACGCAGGATAGTGTTGGAAGAGTGAGAGAAATAGACTCCGAGTTGTAGAAAGATTTTCAGGAGGTTGTGAGACGGGTTGCGGAGTTTAGGCAGCAGGGTCTCGTGAATCAAGGTCACTTGGGACGAGTGAGGGTTGAGTTTCTATGAGTTGAAAGGAGGTACTATTATCTTTGAGGCAATGAAAGATGATTAAGAGAAGATGGATTGGTTAGCCATGAGGAAGGGTGCCTGTTCGGCAGGGATCAATTCGTTCGGTATGATTGGGCATATGTATGGGTTGTACAGATGTGTGTGGGGCTTGTCGGCCATCATAATAGATTTCAGTCGGAAGCATTCAAATACTATGGCCTGTCAGGTGTAGGCGGATCCCGGAAGGATTATGGTGGTTCAGACCACTACTAAAGGATTTGTATGTATTGTGAGGGTGAGAACTCACTTGTGTGTTGTTATGCTTCTCATGAGTTGAAGCAAATAAAAGGTTTCTATATGTGATGAAGTGTTCACTCTATTAGTGGATTAGGAGTCATGATGGGATTCCTATGCCATCCCTTATCGGCACGTAGGTGTAGTAAGCAGTATGTACTGGAAGTAAGAATCGAGGTTTGCAGTTTGTGTTGACAAGGATTCCACGGGCTCAGAGGAGCAAGAGCAAAGGGTTTGAATGTTTAAGAATAAGCAGATGTTGTCTTCAGTGTCACCTGAGATCGGTGTTGGGTAAAAGAGGCCTTGTATCCTGATTACGGGTCTTAAAATTGTTTTGCAGCCTTGGGGTGGTCGGTAGTATGGATGTGCATACTGGCTACCTGTGTGAAAAGTCGTGGGAGCGTGACCACGGGAAGATTATGTAAGTGTGACTTGTAGTCACCTGATTAATTGAAGATTTGGACCAAGTATAAGGAAATGCAATATTGCTTAATTGAGAATATATGCCTTAAAGGCGTTCGGTCCAGTTGGTTGTGGATTGTGGGGTGTTTGTCCCTGCTATGATGATCGCTTTTGTGTATTATGAAAATAAGATTATGCCTTAAATAAGGTGGGTTATTACGGACCCGGGTAAGGCTATCAGCCTAGTTCAGTGCGAGCAGAATCGGCCTGAAGTGAATGAATGGATTCAAATAAGGCTATGGGCTTCATGCGAGCCAGATGTGTTCATTTCTGTATAGCGCTCCTCAAGGAGGGGTATGGGGATATCAGGTGTTGTCCCGTATTCGTCAAATTCATGTGATACTATGA
>MDKH01239721.1:0-11153 GCA_005239495.1 Nicotiana undulata | reverse complement strand
TCCCTCAGCATCAACTGTGACCTGCTTGGCACGTCCGTGCCGAACCGCATCTCTAAAATCACACAAATGACGATCATCATACTGCCTGGAGAGAATACGGTCATACAATGAAGAACCAGCGACGGTGTGGGCCAACACACTGCCATCCTCAGAAACCTCTAATCTAACAAATCGATTGGCTAACGCCTGAACATCCAAAGCCAACGGTCGCTCTCCAACTGATAAATAGGCCAAGCTACCCATACTAACTGACTTCCTGCTCAAAGCATCGGCCACCACATTGGCCTTTCCCGAGTGATAGAGAATAGTAACATCATAATCCTTCAGCAACTCTAACCACCTCCTGTGCCTCATATTCAACTCCTTTTGCATAAACAAGTATTGCAAACTCTTGTGATCAGTGAATACCTCACATGGTACCCCATACAAATAGTGCCTCCAAATCTTCAAGGCATGAACAATGGCTGCAAGCTCCAAATCATGGGCTGGATAGTTCTATCATGAATCTTCAACTGATATGAAGCATAGGATATAACCTTCCCATCCTGCATCAACACTGCACCAAGTCCAACCCGTGAAGCATCACAATACACGGTATAAGAACCTGAACCTGTGGGGAGTACCAACACTGGTGTCGTGGTCAATGATGTCTTGAGCTTCTTAAAGCTCGCTTCACACCCCACAGACCATCTAAACTGAACACTCTTCTGCGTCAACTTGGTCATAGGGGCTGCTATAGATGAAAACCCCTCCACAAACCGGCGATAATAGCATGCGAGGCCTACGAAACTTCGAATCTCTGTGGCTGAAGTGGGCCTAGGACAATCTCTAGCTGCTGAAACCTTTTTTGGATCCACCTGAATGCCCTCTGCCGATACAACGTGACCCAAGAATGCCACAGAACTCAACAAAAACTCACACTTAGAGAACTTGGCATACAACTGCCGATCCCTCAGAGTCTGGAGGACGACTCTAAGGAGCTGCTCATGCTCCTCTCGACTGCGAGAGTATATCAAAATATCATCTATAAACACGATCACAAATGAGTCAAATAAGGCCTGAATACCCGATTCATCAACTCCATAAAAGCAGCGGGGGCATTAGTTAACCCAAACGACATGACCAAAAACTCATAATGCCAATAACGAGTACGAAAGGCTGTCTTAGGCACATCAGAAGCCCTAATCCTCAACTGATGATAACCAGACCTCAAGTCTATCTTAGAGAACACCGTAGCACCCTGAAGCTGATCAAATAAGTCATCAATCCTCGGCAAGGGATACTTGTTCTTGATAGTAACCTTATTCAACTGCCGGTAGTCAATACACATCCTCATTGAGCCATCTTTCTTCTTCACGAACAATACTAAAGCACCCCAAGGAGAAACGCTAGGCCTGATAAAGCCTTTATCAAACAAATCCTTTAATTCCTTCAACTCTGGCGGAGCCATACGATACAGGGGAACAGAAATGGGCTGAGTGCCCTCAGCTAGCTCAATAAGAAAATCAATATCCCTGTCGGGTGGCATACCCGGCAGGTTAGTAGGGAATACCTATGGAAAGTCACGAACCACGGGCACAGACTCTACAGAAGGGACCTCAGCACTAGAATCACGAACATAGGCCAAATAGGCCAAACAACCCTTCTCGACCATGCGTTGAGCCTTCATATAAGAAATAACTCTACTAGAAGAATGACTAGGAGTTCCTCTCCACTCTAAACGAGGCACACCTGACAAGGCCAAGGTCACTGTCTTGGCATGACAGTCCATAATAGCATGATAGGGAGATAGCCAATCCATCCCCAATATAACATCAAAGTCAACCATATCAAGAAGCAAAAGATCAACCTGAGTCTCAAGACCACTAATAACTACTACGCAAGCATGGTAGACTCGATCTACCACTATAGAATCACCCACCGGTGTAGACACATGTACAACAAACTCAAGGAATCACAGGGCATACTCAAATAAGGGGAAAAATATGAAGACACATAGGAGAATGTAGAACCCGAATCGAATAATATCGAAGCATCTCAGTTGCAAACTGAAACCGTACCTGTAATAACTGCATCAGAAGCCTCAGCATCTAGACGAGCAGGAAAAAGATAACACAGGGGCTGAGCCTCTCAAACCTGTACATCTCTGGGTCTACCTGCTACGGGTTGACCTCTACCCCTCATGGCCTGCCCTCCACCTCTATGAGTCTGACCTTCACCTCTGGCACCACGACCACCCCTAGCTGGCTGAGGGGGCGAGGGTGCACCTGATGCGGGAACCATGGCACGGGAACCCTGATATTGAGAACCACCAAAACCTCAGGGGAAAAACCTAGAAATATGACCATACCACCGCAAGTGAAGCAAGACTTCGGTTGTTGAGAATATGACCTTGGAACTGTCCCTAACGACTAGAATTACCACCCTGATAGCTCTGAATTGGCAGCGCACTGATGGGAGCTGAAGGTGCACTGCGGGATACCTGGAGTGCCGACTGATAAGGCCTAGGGGTATGACCTCTGCCAAAGGAATCTCTGCCTCCAGATGAGGCACCACTGAAACGGCCGAAATGACGAGGTCTGTTGTCAGACCCTTGACCACCACCCTGGGATAATACCATCTCAATGCGTCTGGCCACATCGACTGCATCCTTAAAAGAGATATCGGTACCCGTCTCTTTGGCCATCTGAAGTCTGATGGGCTGAGCTAGACCCTCAATAAATCTCTGAACTCTCTCCCGATCAGTGGGGAGTATAATAATGGCATGCCTGGCCAGAGTAATGAACCCGGTCTCGTACTGAGTGACGGACATAGAGCCCTGCTGCAGATGCTCAAACTGCCTCCGAAGGTCCTCTCTCTGAGTAACTGAAAGGAACTTCCCCAAGAACAACTCGGAGAACCGAGCCCAAGTCAGAGGTGCAGACCCCGCTAGTCTGGTCAAGCAGTAATCTCTCCACCAAGTGTTGGCGGTGCCAGAAAGACGAAATGTAGCAAAATGTACTCCATTGGACTCCACAATGCCCATGTTCGAAGAACCTCATAACAGTTGTCTAAATAATCCTGGGGATCCTCTAATGGTGCACCAGTAAATGTAGTAGTGAATAACTTGGTGAACCGATCCAACCTCCACAGAGCGTCTGTCGACATGGCTGCTCCCTCAACTGCTGGTGCCACAATACCCTGCTGAACTACTCCGGCTGTCTGAGGTGCCGGAGTCTGGAACTGAGTGGCAAACTGCTCTGGCGTATCAATAGCAGGAGTCTGGGTCCCTCCCCCAGCCTGAGATCCAACTGGTGCAGTAGGAAGAAGACCGGCCTGAGATACACTCCATGAGTCCCACTAAGCGGACTAGAGCGTCCTGAAGCACTGGGCTGGCAATGAACCCCTCTGGGACCTGAGCTGGTCCAACTGGAACTGTCTGAGTAGGAACCTCACCGGGAAAGTCTGTCTGTGGGTCCTCTACTAGAGATGCTGCTCTAGCTCTGCCTCGGCCTCGGCCCCTAGTAGGAGCTGCAATAGGAGGATCAGGCTGCTGGTCGGTCGATGAGGAAGCGCGCGTTCTCGCCATCTGCGAGAGAGTAAAATAGAGACTCAATTAGTATTCAGAATTCAACTGGCACGACAGAGAATGAAAGATGTGAAGTTATTCCTAACTTTGCAGCCTCTAGGGGATAAGTACAGACGTCTCCGTACCGATCCCTCAGTCTCTACCAAGGTTGTTCATGAGTTGTGAGACCTAAGAAACCTAGGGCTTTGATACCAACTTGTCACGACCTAAAATCCCACCTTCGGCCATGAGTGCGTCTAACGTTGAACCCGCTAGACAAGCCAACGTTTGAACTAGATAAAATTCATTAACAACTAACACATATAAGATAACTAAGGCATCGATGGTCAAAAATATGAAGGTTAACAATAGCCAAAAATAACATAGCAATTTCGAAATAAAACCCATATAAAAATCCCAGAACTGGTGTCACATACTCACGAACTGTCTAAGAGATTACTAAAACAAAGGGTATTAAAATAAGTACATAGGACTGTCTTTGACTATCAGATAAGACAGAGCTGAAAATGAAGAGTAGAAGGTGACGCCAAGGCCCACGAACATCTTCGGGTCTACCTCGATGTCTCATGTATGAACTAATGGGATGCTCCGACCGTCAGTGACCATCGGGTCCGGCTGCGTAGTCTGCACAACATAAAGAAGTGCAGGTGTAGCATCAGTACAACCGACCCCATGTACTGAGTAAGTGTCGAGCCTAACCTCGGCGAAGTAGTGACGAGGCTAGGACCGACAACAATATATGTACCTATGCAATTCTATATAATAACAGGAAAATATCGACGGAAATAAGCAAGTAAGACAGATACGGGGAGAACATGATGGGGGTAAAAGGGGCAACAAAATGCTAGCACGGTAGAACGGGGTAATAACTGAAATGTAAAAGTAAAAGCAGGAATTTCACTTCTCAAAACAGATAATGAACAACAAAAGGCAAGGCATGTCCCCTCGTGCATAACTTCACGATCACTCGGCACGAAATGTCCCCTCGTGCGTATATAGTAACACTCGGCACGGAATGTCCCCTCGTGCGATATATAATAAACGATCAACACGGCATGTCCCCTCGTGTGATAAATAACAAACAATCAGCACAGCATGTCCCCTCGTGCGATATATAATAAACGATCAACACGGCATGTCCCTCGTGTGATAAATAACAAACAATCATCACAGCATGTCCCCTCGTGCGATAAATAATAAACGATCAACACAGCATGTCTCCTCGTGTGATAAATAACAAACAATCATCACAGCATGTCCCCTCGTGCGATAAATAATAAACGATCAACACAGCATGTCTCCTCGTGTGATAAATAACAAACAATCAGCACGGCATGTCCCCTCGTGCAATAAATAATAAAAAGGCAACAATATAAAGTGAAAATCAACAATATGAAGTCTCAAGTGTATGGAAATACTCAATAAAATTCTATCATCCCGGCAAGGAGAAATCATCAATTAATAACTCAACAAATGCCCGTCAAGGGTCTCAGTTATAACCAACCTCGCATCAGAAATACAGTTTCAACAGTAAAAGCCTCAACTGAAACAAATGACACAATAACTCCCCACGTCATGAAACAACATCAAGGTATCACTTCTAAATCACCAATTACTCATAGTACGGAGAATATTAAGAACACAGTACGATTCATCACAATTGACTCACGGGCATGCTTGACCGCAACATATAGGCACTCGTCACCCCGCCTATACGTTGGACATGAATTACACATAGCAAATAAGACTTTATACCTAATCCCTCAAGCTAAGGTTAGGCCAAACACTTACCTCGGTTCAGAAAATACAAGTCAAGCCTCAATCACAACCTTCCCTTTAGAATCCGACTCTGGAACGGTATTATCTAGACATAATCAACCCAAGTATATCAATAATGGCTCAATAAATCAAACCCATAGCCTAATTATTTATTTCAAAGCATTCTTCCTAAGATTCCAAAATTTGACCCCGGGCCCGCTTGGTCCGAACACGAGGCTCGGACCAAAACCCGATCACCCATAACCCGACGAGTTAGAATATATAATTTGTTTTAAGATTCGACCCCAAATTGAGGTTGAATCACCCAAAATTCTGAAAAACCCAACTCTACCTAAAATCCCTAATTCCTACTTTGATTTCATGATTTTGGCCCCAGATTCTAGTGATTGATGAAGGAAAATTGTAGAGATTAGAGTTAGGATCAGTTACCCAAGTGGCTATGGAAGAAAACTCGCTTGAGGATCGCCTATGGGGTCTTGGAGAGGAAGACGATGGTGAAAAAGTTATAATCCCGTAATAGTATTCTGGTTTTGACTTAAGGAATTAACTGGGCGATTTTGTTCATCGCGATCTCAAGAAAAGGGCTACGATCGCGGAGATTCTGGTCCTAACTCACTACGTTCGCAGAAGAGGAGTCGCGATCGCAGGATATAGCTTAGCAGGAAGAGGTTTGCGATCGCGGAACACTGGGACGCCACACTATGTGATCGCGGGTCGAAAGGATGCGATCGCGGAAGGGACCTGGACAGACCTCTGCGATCGCGGACCAAGGGCTGCGATCGCAGAGAAGAAAACACCAGACACCAGAAACTTGCAACATCACACCAGATTTTTTTCTAACTTTTTGCACTCTGATGCCTACCCGAAACTCACCCGAGCCCTCGGGGCTCCAAACCAATAACACACACAACTCCCAAAGCCTCCTACGGACTTATTCAAGCTTTTAAATCCCCAAAATAACATCAAAAACAATGAATTAAACTCCAAAATCTATAGAATTTTTCTCAAACTTCATGAACTTTTAAATTTCCCATTTTTGATCCGAAACACGTCATTTCAGTCTGTTTTTTACCAAATTTCATGGACAACACATAATAACCATATTGAACCTGTTCCGGACTCCGGAACCATAATACGGGCCCGGTAACACGGGATTCACATCAAAACTCATTTTCAAATGTCTTTATCATTTTCAGAAAAAATAATTTTCTTTAAAAATTCATTTCTCGGGCTTGGGACCTCGGAATTCGATTCCGGGCATACGCCCAAGTCCCATATTTTCCTACGGACCCTCCGGGACCGTCACATCACGGGTCCGGTTCTGTTTACCAAAAATGTTGACCAAAGTCAACTTTATTCATTTAATTATCATAAATTCTATTTTTCATCAAATTTCAATATAAAGACTTCCCGGCTACACGCTCAGGCTGCGCACGCATATCGAGGTGAGATTAACAGAGGCTTTCGGGGCCTCGGAACACAGATTTAGCTATAATTACTTAGGATGACCTTTTGGGTCATCACAATACACTCGTTAATTGATGTTTTTCTTTTCCAGCATAGAGCATGCAATCCCCAGTTTATTTTATTTTGCCACTCTCAGTGGATCTCGCTTTGAGACATAGGGTATCCACTCCCTAATCCGCAATAACTCCGGATGCATTGCTCCCAGTTTTTCATCGCTTTTAATAATAAAGTACTGTAGATTTCATTACAATAACTCACGAAACTTTCCTAGTGAAAACTGGGGCAGAAAAGTTCGTTCGTTTGTTTTGATTTTGCGCAGATTGCAATTTAGGACAATGAATTCGAGACGACCAAAAGAAGACGTATCAAGAAAAGAAAAAGAAGAAAAAGAGAAGATCAAACCCAAGGTACAGAAGCGGAAGGCACGAACTATTCAGGACGAGATTGAAGTCATCCGTTCAGTGTATCCTGCTTTGATCCGAGGAACGGTAAGACGAAACCAGCACCTACGGTTAACAAGCTTCAGGATCCAGGTCAGAGTCAGCCAAGACCAAGACTCAAGACCAAGTCTTAGATAGGAATCTTGTAACTAGCAGCAGATAGGTTTAGTTAGTCTTTCGTTTTGTTATTTTGGTGTAATAAGGAGATCAACAGCAGTAACAGCAGCAACCGCAGTGAAACCATAGTTACTCGGTAGTCCCAGCTACCAAAACTTCCGGAACTATACTGACCTGATTCCTTTATAGCCAAGGATATGTAGGCAACCTTTGAAGTAGGGTTCGGTAAAACTTTTCAAAAGCGCTTCACCATGAAGTATACGAATGGGTAAAAGTCGTTCATGGTTGCTCACTTTGTATTTGCCTGAAAACTCTTCGTGTTTCCGAGCAAAGAGGGGCATCTGTGAACAAGTGATTTTTCACCCACCATATACCCCTACAAAAACTCAATAAAATAAATTAATTTGACAAATTTTGTTGAATTTTAGTATTAATTGTGAATTGTTTTGTATTTGCATATTTATAATTCATATTTTAAAAATTTATTAAATTGCATAATTAGGCGCATTACTATAATCGAGGAATTATAAATTTATTGTTTGTAATTAATTTAATTAAATGACAAACGGATAATGATTATTTGGTGTAATGTAGTTTTAACAACTAATTGCTAAATTTAGTCATTTTTCCAAACAAATTGTGAAAAATTGATTTTAATATATATGAATGTCAAATTAATTGTTTTATTATTAATTAATTTACTAATTAATCTACAATTAGACTAAGTTAGAATTAATTAATACAAATTTGTGGGGGTGTTGGGTTAATCTAGATTAATTAAGTGGTCTAGACTAGCTTAAGAAAATTAATTTGGACCTGGGCTAAAAAACACCCGGCCTGCCCCACACACTATCCTAAACGACCTCGTTTCACACCCCTCACCTCCCAGCCATTGGATCATCTTGATCCAACGGTTCCGAACTAAGGACCCCCCCTAGTATTTAACTGTCCAAACCTTACCCCCTACCTCATTAACCCAAAGTATTACAACACCCCCCCCCTGACCGTCTCTATCCCTCCTCTCTAGAGAATGGCCGGTCTCCGCCGTCTCCTTCCAGTTGACCACCTTTCTTCCGCCGTCCTCCGCCGGCCAGAAATCGCCTACAGCGGCGGAGCACCACGAATCGACCCCAATTTTTCACAAGATGATCCTCGTCCTCCCCTCAACCTCGTCTTGTTATTAACTTCCTCAAAAATCCACCCGAGTTCCTCAATTTCAGATCTAAAGTACTAAAAACCTAGAAATCCATATCCGACCGACTTGAAGATGTTTAATGGCTCTCACCTACATGGATCGATAGCTATCATCGAGGGCTATTGATTTATGTGGGTTTGAGTCATTTTCAAACCCCGCCGGAATTCGGCCAAAGTCCGGTGACCTCAACCTTTCCGGCCAAATCACCCTACGGGTACTTTTTCCCCCTTTTTGTGTTTATTGTTCTTTTCCTTTACTTTATTTTTTACTTTCTTGAAACAGAATCATGTAGATCGTTTAGGAATGCCGTTATAACTTGTCTTTCTTGCTTCTCTGTAAATTTCCTGAATTTGATAGCATGATTTACATGATTAACATGTTCATTTCTCTTGTAATCTTGTTTGATTTCTTTCATGCTCTTACCTATGCCGATTCATGTTAACTTCAAATTCAGAACTTGTTTCATGTTGTTCATGTGTTACTTTTCGTCAATTAGTAATAGGTTTTCTTTCGACAATCATGATTACTTGCTTTGTTTTGGTAGATTATTCATTGTAATTGATTTTTGTTCAAAAAAACCTGTTAAGATTTACTGCTTCTGCTTCATAGTTTATTGGAACATTGTTATAACTAGATTAGTTGATTAATTACCCAACTAATTAAGAAATTAGTTAATCCTAAACCAGTATATGGTCATGGATTAACTTAGTTTAATCCTAACTCAAGTTTAACCTAATTAACAGTAGCTTATAAAAGACACGTGTCTAATAGGTTAACCTAGTCTAATAGTCTCTTAAGTAATTAACTAAAACCTAAAATCTGCCTAAGATAATTAGTTTAGGATTAAATAACTAAAACAAATTAGTTAACCTGGGCTTAATAGTTATTTAAGTTTCTAATTTTAGGTAATTGAGCTGAATTAACCAAATTCAATCAGTTAACTTAGGTTAAGGAGTTAAATTGATTGACTTGCATTAATTAACAAGCTAAACCTAGTTGACTAATAGGAACTTAATCAATTAACCTTTAACTAACTAACTTAACCCTAGTTAAGAATAACTAATAGTTAACTAAAGAACATAACAAGGGTTAGCTAACCAAGATTGAAATAATAACCCAAGTGAGTAACCTTGATTACCCAATGGTAAATTCAGGGACTCCAAGGGGTACGATAGGTAATGAAGACTTAGGAAATCAGAATTTTAAGGGTAAAAGGGTCTTTTAATGGGTAAGAAGGTTCTAGAATAGGGGAAGATGTCCCAAAGATAAGGTTGACAGCTGCTCTATGTACTATTTTTCAGCTTTTGGATAGGGAATATTCCAAGGGATATCCCATTCCCAAATATCCTATAAATAGACCCTCCTCCCTTTAGACTAGGGACCTTTTTTTGACACATTTTTGGACACTCTGAAAATCCACTCTACACTCTAAAAACCTCTCTTAGCTGCTAACATTCTGAAAAATACAGAAAGAATCAGAATATTTTTCCATTCATAAACAAAATTTCCAAAAAGAATATGGTTGAAAAAGTTTGATTTTCTTTTGGGAGTTCATCAAGTTCTTACTATTTACTCTTCCTGGTTTGCTGGGTTTCTGGTTGCTCCTGCTCTTATTGTTGCTGGACTTTCCTTCTTTTTGCTACTTTTCTGATCACCTGACCTTTATTTGGTCAGGATTTCGTTAATTCTCTCTTTAAAGTATGTAACAATGAACTTTAGACAGAGTATTTAATCCAGAATTTTATGTTGAAATTGTTGACTCATGTTGTGTTTACTTTAAGATTGTATGAATCTAAATCCCCTCCTCCTCCATTCTTGATATAAAAATTGAAGTAAGGTTATTATTATTTGAATGTATGCAACCCCTGAAATCAGTTTGATTATTTGTTAAGTTTATGTCAATACATTTAGCATTTGGTAGTTAGATGTTGTTTTCATATGTGTTTAGCATGTTAGAGTAATTCGCAGTAGGGTAGATGAGTTTGATTCCTTAATAATCAAACCCACCCCATGATGAGTGCAAAAATGTTAGTATGTTGGATGAAGTTTACCCTTCAAAAAAGGTATAAAGTGATTAGTTTAGAAGGCATTAGAGTGAAGAATCTGAACCCTTGAATGGTCAGATTAATCCTCTAAAAATGCCTAGATAAGAAAAGTTCCTATAGAGTTTAGAATTTATGGTAATATTAGCACTAGGGTAGATAAATCTGACTCTTCAATGGTCAGATTCACCCTATAACAGTGCACAAGCGGTAGTTTAGCTTGCTAAAAATTATCCTTCAAAGGATATAAAATGGGAAATTAGGAAGAGCCTAAAGGAAGCGAATCTGAACTCACAAAATAGTCGGATTCACTCCTGAAAGTTCCAAGAGTGGTCAAAATATTTGACTAAACGTTAGCTTGGATGAGGATGACTATCAATAATCTCAACGAAATATCCTCATTGGATTTAAACCAGGCTCCTCTCCATAGTCAGATTCATCCTAAATGAATAAAAGAATTATGTTCAGTAGTGTTTGAAACTGTATCAAAGGTAAAGTGAATCTGACCTTTTCATGGTCAAAATTCCTTCCATAATGATACATAA